>JANHAO010014923.1:0-15063 GCA_026873985.1 Saraca asoca
ATAGACTCCTGCTATGCTCACTGCCAAACTGAAATGCAGGAGACTTGGTTCAGAAGTGACTCTCCACTTCTAGCCAAATCGGTGAGACACTTCAATATATTGAATATTGACATTTTTGTCCTTTAAGTCACGCTACTTACACTTTCAATCATTTATCACTTCCCTCACAACTGCAAATGTGACATAATCTGAGTAAGTTGGTTTACAGCCACTTTGACATAGATTATACCATATGAGCAATTGAAGGAACTTGAAAATGACCCGAAGTACTAGTAGTATATTTCTTATTCTGGTTTGGCTTTTAAGTTTCTATTGCATATTTGCTAGGCATCAAGTTGAAATGCTATTAAAAGCTAATTTGCTTATCTGAATGACATTCTGCAGACCATTGCAAAGGCAGTAGGAGACTGGTTTTATGAAAGAAATCCCTTCCTGGAGATAGATTGTGCTTACCCTTGCAACCCAACTTGCCATAACCGCGTTTTTGATTCAAACGACCACCCAGAAGTATAGATTCATCATTTTATGAATACATATAATTCTTATTATTAACCACACTCATTGATTAAAAACCATTCTTGAATAAGACAAGAAATGTTATTAAAACTGATCAAAGCAATCAAAATAAGAAGGCAGCCACTGCATTGAGCTTGTGTGCTGGGCTTTCTCCTCCATCATTGTTCAATGTCACAACTACTATATATTAATGAAAATCAGTTCATTCTCCATTTCAACTACCTTTTTTTTTTTTTTTTTACATATGTTTTGTTGAAAAATCATTTGGGTTTAAGGGCATGATGTATATTCTCTGAATGGTAGAATAACGGGACCCAAGGGAAAAATGTGACCCAAGGAACATCAGATGCACTTGCTTGGAAGGTCAGCCTTACCAAATCATCAAACAAGGTGAGCTAAATTATGACCCAAATAAATTGCACACAATGCTTTCTCACACTATTATTCATTTTTACACCTACAACATAATTTAAGTCAGATTAATGTTTTTGTATAAAAATAGAAGGAGACTAGTTTAACTATATTATGTCATGTGTAATTATGCACTGATTTTAGTGCACTAATTTAATTTCATTCATTTGGCAAGAAGCTGATCCATGCTAAGTTTTAAAAAAAAATTATTAGTTTGTATAAGGCTGGCATTTGGAAGCAAGATAAAAGATAGTTACTGTTTGATTCTTAATCACATGTACCTTTTGGTGAACTTGATTCGAAGTTATTCATTTCTTCAGTAGAAAGAACCACGAGATACAGAAAGTTTTTTTAGGCAAATATTCGTGTTGATCCTTACAATTATGCGAATTAGCATTTTTCTTTCATATATTGGTCCCACGTTATCTCAAAAATAAGTCAAAGACACTCACGATGAGCGTATTAATTTTGTCATTATCATTTTTGGATGAATTGTCTAATATTATATTTATTATAACGAACAGACAAAATTTTGTAACTACAAATAATTTTGCACCTGCAAATAAAAAGAATGTTTTATTTATTTATTTATTTATTTATTTTGGATAATCTTAAAAATAAGTGCTCGCTATCAACATTTACGAACCCCTTAATTGTGCGTTTCCGTCGGCCTTACGGTCCGAACTCCTAGTTGCCGAAAGTTGAATCCCGATCCCCATCTGAGCTCCTTCGCTGCCGGAGTCTATTGAACGCCACCGTATTCGGCTGCTGACGTTCATCTGCTATCAAAATTTTAGGCTTTCTTATTCTCCGGCCACCCTCGCTTCCTTGGGTCTCACCCTCGACTAAACCCAACGCTGTCGTTGTCTTCGCGAGACTTCCTCGGCACTGTTAAGGAGGTTGTTAAGTTGCAATATATACCCTTACCTGAAGGATTAAGCTGAATAGTGGTGTCCGCATAAGGTAATCGTATTCTAGTTGAATGAATTAACTCACAGAATGGTTTAGAATGGCGTTATAATTGTGGCATTTGATGGGTGGAACTTTCTTGGGATTTCGCGTTATCTGCAGTCCTTTTACAAAAAATTGTTTCTTAAAGCTAAAAGCATCAGGATGGATTTGCATGTTACAACTCTGCTTTAGAATCGTTGTCAATTAGCAAGTCAGTAATGCTTCTAATCTCTTGTTGTTTTATATTCGGTTTCCATCACTCTACCTTCTCCACCCACCTTTCTTAGTAGAAGATGCTACTCCGTCTTCAACTTATCTATGTTTAGTTTGATGTTTCGTGAAAAACATGAAGAGGAAGAAATACGTCTGTATTAGATGCATTGATTTTAATTTTGTTATAGTTTGGGAAAAATCATCGATTATATCGTCAATATATTTATCAGCATCGCCCTTTGGCTCTTGGGTTTAACATTCTAAGGATGCCAACTTTCGGTGTAGTGGCTGGCGTTGATCCTACAATTGGCAGGGTTGATCTTGGGATTTTCCATTTCCTACTTACGACATATATATAAGATCATTAACTTTGATTATGTATACTTGGTTCTTCCCATTTAGGATAAAGATATTTTGGTGATTTTTTTTTTTTTTTGAACTTATAGTTCTGAACAGATTCTGATCTATACCATATAAGTAGAAACTGAATATTCTATATTTTTTATTTCTTATAGGTACAATGGATTGGGCTTTTGTGCATAAAACATGGGATAAGTGGGCTTCTAGTAACATTGGTTCTTCTGGTGAGCAAGCTTTGCCTTTGAAGAGATGCAGATATGCATAAATGTGTCAATGCACTATTTTATGAATACAAAAGGGGTGATAATTATTTGCTGTTTTTGTCTTCTAGGTGAACCTGTAAAAGCTGCTTTGCTTATTAACTATGACCCAACTGGGCCATCTCGCTTGTTGTCTACTGTGTGAGTATGATTACAATTTATGATCAATGTTAACATAAATCATGATAATTTTGTTGTCTGATGTGTTGTAATTTTTTTTTTTTTTTTTTGAGAAATAGGTCCATACAGCTTATATGAATGTTAAAAAGCAGTCATTATCATTGTGGTCAGAGTGTGTATATTTGTTTACTTCAAATTTGGATGAGCTATTCTGCAGATGAATTTTTAGCTGGTTCACTCTTTCAATAATCTTATCTGAGGGACCCTGATTATATCATTCTATTTGGATAATTAGATTTCCCTGGAGATGCGTGTAACTTTTCATTCACTATTAGAGTTTCCAGGATAAGATTTGTTATCTTTGTGCTGCTTGGCAGCAATCATAACATTATTTCAAGGAATTTCACATTTTATCTGGTGGACTTCGGTCTGTTTTATTGAAGTACTCCCCTTAGATTTTGTATTTATCTTTTTATTATTGCTTACGATGGTTTTATTGATTGGGTGATGGCTACTGGCAGTGCAGAACAAGAAGGAATAAAAGCCAATCCCATTGAATTGAGTCACTTTGTTGACTTCATTAAACGCAACAAACTCCAGACAGAGAGCTTCATCATTGGACCTAATCAATGTAAGCTTGAAGCGTTCAACCTAGCTGCTTTGTTTCTCTTCATTCCTTTTTTTTTTTTTTTTGTTTTTTTGTTTTTGGGGGTGTGGGGAGGGATTTTGTTACTGTTTTTTTTTTTTTCTTCTTCACTTCTATGCCATCTAATATATGAGAGTTTAGCTTAGAGAAGAAATTGCTGAATTTCAAGTTGCAGAATTTTCCACAATGTCTATGTAATTAGGACCCTTGGAGACATAACTAGTGGGTTGGAACTTATGTGACCTTGATGCTGGTTTGTGTTTGTGCTTGATGAGGTGGGACAAAATCTTGTAGTTGCAGTTATGAACTCTAAATTGCCTTTAGTGAGAAGTAGTTTAAGAGGCTGGTTAGTTGAGTTGCTTTACTATATCTCAGAGTTCTTGAAATAATCATGTAAATGAGAGAAGTTTCAGCTAGAAATTTTTTACTAGTTTAGGAGAATCCTAATTCCTAAGAGCGTTCGTTTATGGGTGCATGTGCAACTAAATTTTTATATCTGTTAAGCCCAATTGCTGTGGCTTTGGGACATGCGCAATTGGCAGTATCAACTATTAAGAATAAGATCAATTTTAGTAAGGAGTACAAGTGTGGGTTCAATTTCATCAGTAAATACAAGGTTCAGTGGTCTCTGTGGACTGCAGTAGCTGGGAAGAATCACATGGAGGATCTTAATAATAACTAGCTGTTTCTTCATGTTTTCTTATTTGATTAGCATCAAGATTGGAAATGTATGTGTGTAGTCAATTGCTGATAGATGGGTACATGCCTGTTATTCTGGACTTACTGGTGCAAGAATCAATCCATTCCATGTCTATGCACTTCCTGCGCATGTTTGCCTGACCTTAGCTGCTACCATATCTCATTGTGCTTAGCTTCTCATACTATGGAAATTTTGTGTGGCAGACTTGGTCACATCAATTCATGATAATTGGTTTGGTGCAAGGTGCATAAACACATCGAAGCCTACTGGGGAGGGTGCAATAGTTATGCAAACAGCGGCATATATCTTGGTTGCTCTGTAAGCACATAATTTTAACTCAACATGCTAAAGTTACACTTTTTGTATGATTTCAAGCACGCCAATAGTGCAATGTAAGATATCTCTGGCGAAAGTGGTATTTATCATGGAGTAAGGGGGACCTTGCTTCCTTTTTCTTTTCCGCCCTCTCTTTGTATACTTATTTTAGACTTCAACAGGTATGAAGGTTCCATTGGCTCGGCATCTCGTGCCGTGGCAGCTGCGGACCAGTTAACTTGGCAGCTGGGGAGGAAAAATCTTTAGGAGTGGCCTACTTGTAGATCTGTAGCATGTAGGTACTTCGATCTGCTCTTGACATGTTCTAAGTATCTGTCAAGACATGATTATCCTCATGGCTCTTTGGGGTTGTTCAAGTAATCTGTTAATTGTATAACTTCTACTACGTGGAAAACAAGCCATCGTTATGGTTTTGGCACACCAAAAAGTGAGGTTCACTCTAATAGATAATGCTACCATACACCCCCATTCACAAAGTCGTTCAACCCACACACAGTGCGCAAAAGGAGTCAAACTAACCCAATTTACTTTGGATTGTGTTAGATGCATTCAGGTTGTGCTACATGTGCTGGCGTAAATGGTATGTGAGCAAAAATTAGATCTTACTCATAGAGTAAGTTTTCTTAACATGCGTCGGGATGCACAATCATGTGGGTCCTGCATACTTTGTGGTTGTGTCAATATTTCTATTCTCGTTGGAATAATTGTTTTAGTCCAAGAATAAATATGGTGTGTGAGTAAGTGTAAAGTGCAGTTAGCACTGATGTTTTTCTACATTTGTCGTCTAAAGTGAGGTCCACTATTATAATCCTTTACAACTGAATAAAGTTTCACAGAGAAAACATGCTTTGGAGAATTTAAAATTGAAGTGTGGGAGCAAAGCCAAGCAATGACCCGGCAAACTTTTCAAGATTTTCAAGTCTTCAATGAATAGCTGAGTTTCCCATGTAATCTGCTGGTTCCCTCCCCCACAAAAGGAAGTGCAGGAATCTTAAAAGTCATCTAAGACACTGGTTTCATAGACACAGTACTCTATAAAGCATAAATCATTTCAGTATTTTTGATGCAATCAGACAGACAAAGTTGGCCCCAAGAAATCAATGGTTTGAACGCCGAAGACCATTTCTTTTTCTGTCCATCGGGGCCAGGCTGCAATGACCTTATGCTAAAGCTAGCACTAGGTTTTTCTCGTGCTCATTATTTGTCATTTCTGGCTGCTTTTGTAACAAGTAATAACCTAAAATATTTGTACCATTGCACGTTTGTATAAAAAAAGGGTAATATACTTTATATCTTTAAAATTTTGTTGATCAATAAATTTTCTTTTTAAATTTAAAAATTTTATAAATTACATTCTTAAATTTAAGTTAAAAATTACTATCTTAAAGTTGAAAGGATAATGTACTATAAAAATATTAATTGATTATTAATTTTAATCTTAAACTAATAAATATATTATAATTATTATGTATAATTTATTTTTCAGTTGTATTCGTCATATAATATGAATTAAATTGACTCTAATTCAAAATATGTGTTTAATTTAACTTAGATCATACTCTGCTGAATTGTAAATAAGTTGTAAATATCACATAGAAGAGTTATTATATCTAATGAGCAGAAGAAAAAGAAGATAATGGCACACCAAGTTGGAAACCAGAGATCACAACTATAATTATGCAGCATATTGATGTAAGCTTCAAAAGTTGCTTACAAAATCTAACAGTATCCCCACAACAGATTTCAAAGCCATGATAACATCAATAAGCAATACCTGATTTGCTACATTGTTCTTCCTTGCGTTCTTCTCCCATTACATTTTAAGTCCTCAGAGAGTACATGCATGCCCTTTTTTTTTTTTATTACAAATGTGAAAAAAAAAATGAACCCAGTTTAAATGAAAAATCAATATGTCCTTGTTGAAATCTGTATACCACTAATAGCACTACTTTACCCATATCTTTACATAGCCAGATTTTGTTGATTCAACTATGACATTCAATAAGCACTAATATATACTTTAAAATTCTTTAAACTAATGATTTCTTTATAAAAACTATAAGTACTTATAAATTTATATACTGTTTTTTTTTTTTACTCCAAACATTAAATTTGGATCAAAATTCAAACTTCAAAATGATTGGGCCCCATAATGGACCATTCAACATCAGATTTACATTAAACATGGCTTGGGCTGGTTGACCCACAAGAAATTAAATTAATGAGACCTTGCAGTATATACAACCAAAAACCACATTTGAATCCCACAAAATGGTGGCAGAGAAAATGCGAGTCGTCCGTTGTCTTCTCACTCTTGCACACTTTCCTTAGAAAAAAAGGGCCTTTCTTTTCTAGTCTCCCTCCCTGCGAGTTACTTTGTCTCATTCACCCAGCTACTGCCATCTCCACCTGAATGCAAACTTTACCCTCTCATTTTCTCTTGGCTCTCTCTTCTTACAAGCTTTTCTTATTTGGACCCATTTCACAGATAGTAACAGTACAATGTAATGCCATTAAAAGACGCTGGCTTTAATTTTCCCTCTATGTAGATCTGAACTATGTTGGATCTCAAAAATAACGCATTTTGATTTCTGGGTTCTGCTCTTTGACGTGTTTATGCGATTATAGAGTAGAAACGCTTTCTGGGTTAGTGGTTTATGTAGGCATTGTTGGCGAAATGGGAGCCAGTGGTAGCAAAGCCACTTCTTCTAGGAGTTCGTCGTCGTCTTCGGGGAGTTTCAGGAAGAGTCGATCTAAGGGACAGCGAGGTTTCCAATCGTATTGTCTGGGAACAACATCTGGATCCCATGACAACGATAATGAGGACCAGGTAACTCACTCTGTCATCCACCAGTTTTCTTAATCCTCGCTTTTTCGTTTTGTATATTTTTTTCATCATTTTTTGTTCAGTGAGCTTAAATTCTAGTCGCTATTTTCGATGCATTGTTTTTCTATTTTTTTTTATCATTTTTGTTCATTGAGCTTAAATTCTGATAGCTATTTTCAATGCATTATTTGCAATGTCTTGGTTTCTTCTGGCATTTGAACTGCAGTAAATCTCCCTCTCTCTGCCCCACTCTGCTCCGTTATTTTGAGTTGGTATTTTTTGGATGACCTTTTTTTAAGCTAATATTTATCGGGTCATTAAGATAAAATTACATTGCAAAGGATTCTGAAATTACTGCCTCTCTAGACAAAATTAGTCAAGTTCCAAATGAAAATTATTCAAAGTTTGTAATTTTTAAAATCAGTTGTGGAAGGAGTTATTACAGTTAAGTATATTCATCCTTGTTATGAATTTGAACCCTAAAGATGATTTTATAAGTTTCTAATGTCATTATATAAGCGAAAGAATAAATTTCAAGTTTACACAAATTGATGATTGTGACATCTATTGAGGGATGAAATGGAAAGTTTCTTTTTCTATTTTACCCTCAAATATTAATTCCACATTTAACTTGGTTAAGAACCAAGGCCGGTCCAATCATCATGTTTTGATGATAGATTTGGATGATTGATCCCATTTATGTGATGCTAATTGTAATATTTAAATCTTGCTTTAGGTTTCTGATCAGGATAAAAATGGCAGTACGGATTCATATACCAATCGCAATGAAACAGACTCAGGTGAGATGAAAACAGAGTCTTTTAGGAAAGTTAAATCCAACAAATCTAATGAAAGGCCTTGTATGTCTTCCACCATTGAGCTTGATGACTGGGATCAAACAGCCATCCCTAATACTGTGTCTAGAACCGGTGGCCGCTCACGGGCTTCTTCAACTCAGTCCTTGAACCCTTCAAGTCGGTTCCTATCTCGGTTTAGTCTTATTCCTGGTAACATTAGCTTCAGATTAAATAGAACTGCCAGTTTGGGGTCATCAAGGCCTTGCCCGGTTTCTTCTGCAAGTCTCTCAATATTTAACAATGAAGATGAAGTTCATCTGCATCCAGCATCTACTGGCAGCTTGGTTGAAAGAAATGAAACTCAACGATATAGTGACTTGCTTTCTCCCT
The DNA here is from genome assembly GCA_026873985.1 of Saraca asoca. Taxonomy (NCBI): domain Eukaryota; kingdom Viridiplantae; phylum Streptophyta; class Magnoliopsida; order Fabales; family Fabaceae; genus Saraca; species Saraca asoca. The sequence goes on from JANHAO010014923.1 coordinate 8,528, forward strand.
GTTTCCCTAATTGTACGCCAACCCAGTGTTCTGAAGATACCTCTAATAGTTTAGGGTCTAATGCCCCAGCATCAGGGTCATCTAGCAACTTGCAGAACAATCAAACAATTTCTCCTATCCAGGATATGGTTAGAGATGGAGATGATACAAGAGAAGGGCTGAGTTTGAACTTCTGTTCTCCAAGAACTTTTACTGAAACAGAAAATGTTGAGACTAGACATAATGACCGACGAAATGGAGCCCGAGAACCTGTTGAAAGGAATGTTCGTTTTAGCCGAACTCTAAGTGTTGGAAGACTTCGCGACAGAGTCCTTCGACGATCAACATTGTCTGACTTCACCTTTTGCCCTCTGCAACAAGAGAGAGAAGAGACAGACGCTGGTCAAGACAGTGGAAGACAAGTAGAGGAGGGAGATTCAAGAGTGACACCATCTGATGGTAATAATGCAAATTCTCCTTCTACATTTGGATATCCTCCATCCACTATGTCTAGCTCCTTGTTTGGCATCCAAGACTATGAGGTTGGTACTTCACGATCCAGAGAAGCTAGGTATCAGGATCTACTGGAACATAGGTCCAATTTCCTTGAACGGAGAAGAAGAATTAGATCCCAGGTTTGTAGATTTTCTGATTTTTGAGGAACTAGTGATTGTTTATTGTTATAACTTAGCATTAGCAAGCTGAAAGCATAACCAAGTAGTCCTGGTCCAATATATGAGGCTCACCCACATGTAACAAAGCAACAAGTTTGGTATTGACATACTTAAAAGACAAAATGAACTATTATAACCTGGATATTTACTGTTGGAACGTTTATTCTGAAGACCTTTGCTCCATACCTTGGGTTTACATAAGGTTATTGATCTACTAACAACATGGTATAGGTCCGAGCTCTTCAGCGTTTGGGTAGCCGGTTTGAAAACCTTTCTGGGCATGACAGATCATGTATCTTATCTGGTCAACATAGAAGTGGCAGTTGTACGTGCCGTACTAGTAGTCGTGATGCCAATGTAAATGATGATACTGGCGCTAGAGCTAGCATATCAAGAATTGTTATGCTAGCTGAAGCATTATTTGAGGTAAATTTCATCTGCTGTTAGTTAATCTGACGGTCATTCTTTATCTGTCTATACAAGTTGAATCTTTTGTACATATTTTAATTAGGTTCTGGATGAAATTCACCAGCAATCTGTGGTTTTGTCTTCCCGCCCTTCTGTGTCTTCCATTGGATCTGTTCCTGCACCTAATGAGGTTGTGGAGTCCTTGCCTGTCAAATTATACACGAAGTTACAAAAACATCAAGAGGATGCTGCACAGTATGTATTCAAGTCTGCTTACCAGTTATTGTGTCATATTTAACTGATTTTTGTATTTCATTTTCTTCTTCTAACTCTCCGTATAATTCTTCTGCCCTTTCCTAGCATGTCAGGCACAATATGTAAATTTTATGTAGAAAGGGCATCAAACATAAAAATGCCAATGTGGACAAGAATCTTTAAGTTTAGGAAACCAACGATGATTTATTATTAATATCTCTTTTTGCATGCCATGTTGATTTATATGATAATATAAAGTTTTCAACCCACTTGGGCATTTTCTTACCCAGGTTTTCTTGTCACGTTTAGCACACCAGGGCCTAAGCTAAACTTTTATGCTTGGAACTATCAGTTTATATGTACTTAACAAGAGTCTTATCCTCACTTCTTTAACTAAGCAGCCAGGCCTTTTCCCCTCTTTCCAAAAATCTATTTGTTTTACTTGGTGTGTCAATGATGATGTGTATTCTCTGCCTTTCTCTTTTTACATTTATTACTGTAAATACAAGCTAGATCATTGTAGTTGTATAGGCATTTCACTAATATTATAATACTATAGTGAAGTTTTTCCTTTGTTAATCTATTCCACAGATGCTATATATGCCTGGTGGAGTATGAGGATGGAGACAGCATGCGGATACTGCCTTGCCATCATGAATTTCATAGAACATGTATAGACAAGTGGCTCAAGGAGATTCACAGGTATGATATGAGGGCTTTGGTGTATTCTTCTCTTAACAAAAATAGTTGGCAGCTTAGATGTTCATTTCAATCAGACATGTCAGTCTATTCATTTCTGTGCCAAAGAAAGGCTCTAAGAATGCAATAATCCTTCATATTTTACACAGGGTATGCCCTCTATGTCGTGGTGACATCTGCATATCTGATTCACTGCCAACGACGGAGAACTAAAACTGGCCCGGTTGTTACTCAGTATTTCCAGACACAGCTAGAGTAGCTCCTGGGCAGTTTCAAAGTTTTCTACCAACACTCTCAGAAGCTCAGTCCTTTTCCTGCTGGTATTATCATTGTTGTCAAACACTCTTTCTCGTATTGCTCAATAAACATCAAGCCATGCTAGAAATAGGCTGAGCTACTGCTTTCTGCCATCATGGCCAAGAGAAACAGAAAGGGAGATTGTTTTATTGTGAGGAGTATTGTGAATATGTTTCAGAAAAGGTCCTCATGTTGTATACTCAAATTTTTGTATGTTGCGGATGTTTGTGCCATTCTATGGAAAGAGTCTTCACTTCCTTACATATCTCCCTACATGTACCTGGATAGATGGAACAAAGTCACTTATATGATCATGTAGATGGAAAAAGTGACTAATATAATCAAATTAGTTCACAGTAACTTACTTTGCAGGAGTGGGCTTCACATGCGAAGCCAACACCACCCCCCCTCCCGGGGCCTGGGGCCAGTGGTGCTAGTAGTACATCTAATAGGATAATGCATCACTCATTCTCTCTCATGCTGTGGTGGGATTCAAATTTAATATTTGGAAAGTAATTTTGTAAAATGACTACCCAAATGTACTGTAAAAATGTAATAACTCATTTACAAAGGAAAGCAAAAGTATACAGATTAATTTAAGATTTGTACAAAGGGAAAATAGCGGTTGAATTCTTATAACGTTATTATATTTGGAATTTTATTCTTACAGTTTGAATTTATCTAATTATATTGTTAAATTTTAAATTATTTATAATTAATTTCTCATTATCAGATAATGTTAAATTTAATTAATAGAATTTATGTATCAATTTGATACTTTATTTTATACTCATTAAAATTCATCTTGTTGTGTTAATGTCATTTGAAAATTTTTGATTCGTTGACGAGAACTTGTTTGAGAATTTCAATAATTTTGTTTTGGAGAGTAGTTTCAACTGTGTCAGGAATTTTCAGATTTCCAATATCATCAGTAAGATTTTAATTTTTTTTTTATTTAGGAAGAACTTAAAATATATATTGGTGGGATAATTTTAATGGAAATAAATAAATTTTGATAAATAAATAAAAATAAAATGTTTGTATGTAAAATTTAGTCGACACATAGAATTTTATTAATTAAATTTAATATTGATTAATATTGAGTAGTTTATTATAAATGATTTCAAATTTTATGATTTAATTATATAAATTAAAATTATAAGGATAAAATTATAAATTTAATAAAAATATATGACTAAGACATATACTTCCCTTTGTATGAATAACTGTATCGATTGATAAATCTAAACTAAATTTGTAATTAGCAACGAAACTTTTAATTAAAAGCTAAAGGCAAAAGTTGTAACTAAATTTGTAATCAGAAGCGAAAGTGGTAATTAAAAGTTAAAGATAAAAGTTGTAAAAGATGTAGATAATAATAAGAATTACAAATTAAAGAATTCATTTGCTACAAGAAATTAATTAAACAATTTATAGAGTTTCTCCTTTTACACCATCCTCTAAATTTGAGGATTGAGTTTATATGAATTTTTAGTCTTAAAAACATTTTCAGTTTATTTTTAGAGGCCAGCTCATGTGATTTAATGAAAAACTACTATTTTTTTATATATAAAGCGTAAACTTTTGCAAAATGTGCCAATTCTGATTTGAATATTACTATTTCATCAAATATTACATGTCACAACAAGAAAAGTTAAAATGCATGTATTAGGAGTCATCCAATATTATTTCATCTTTATCATATGAACCAATGGCTCCCATGCAATGATGCCCATAAATAAAAAGGCAAATTGAACATTTAGTTGTATCTATATTTTAATCATAATAACTAATTTAAATACCACATTTTTTTTTCAAAGGAACTCACGTTATTTTTCTATTATATTCTGTATTTAATATATGAATGTATCTTTTTTTTCATTTCAAATAATGATGTTTCTTTATCACACTAAAGAAAAGATGAAGTGTTCTAATGAGATATTGAAAGAAATTTATGGTATAACGTATGTTAAAATTAATTTTGATTTCCAAAGGATACTATTCAAGTGATTTTTCTATTATCTAGTGTTTTCTACAATTTCAAGTAATTTATCTATTCTCTGGTGTCGTCCCAAATTCCAATATCTTCTCTGTTTTCCATTATGCCTCCCCCTTCTGTCATTTTGTCTCCTATTTTTGTTCTCCTCCCCACCAAATAAACAGTATAAATTATTTGTTAACTATTTTTTTTTAGTTACAAAGAGATTCAAGGAAAACAATAGAATTCATATATATATATATATATAGATGTATCTTTAAAAAACAAAATTACTAATGTTTTTTAGTCTTATTTCTAAAATTTGACAGGCCTTTTATATAGGTATTCTACTAAAATGTCCTTTGTGAAGAAAAAATGGCAGAGATTTTGTACACATTAAAGCAAAATTACATAATCAAAGTGTCAACATTCAAAATTTCAAACATGTGTTCGTTCCAATTTTCATTTTATTAACCGGTCCTTTCAATTAGTCAAATGCATCAATATTCCCTATTTCCGGCTAAACAAATGCTAAATGCATTATGTATTTTTGACAAATTAAAAATGAGTACACATGCTAAATGCATTTATGACAAATAAAAAATGAGAACAGGATTACTAAGAAACATACCGATAGATGATATAGTTATAATAAGCATCTACTATAACATCACCATGAAAAAAAATCCCCATGAGTAAAAAAGTGGAGGACTGTAAGCATTTACTATCAAGATACCCAAAAAAAAAAAATCCAATAGGAAAAGAGTTGAGGACTGTAGTATTTTGAAACAAGCTTGTGCAAATGCTTTAGTAAAATGACAGTTTAGATGTTATATTATACATATATTAATACTATATAGATGTGTATTGGAGTTCCAGCACTCCCTTTTGTGTTCATCACCTGTTCATTAAACAATTTTGATGATGCGTACTTTAGAATTGAGTGGATATATACATTGGAAGAAAGATTAGCCAAAATCAGCTTTTGTCCTGGTTGAAATAGCATTGATGCTAATATCCACAATCATGCCTGCCTCTGCATCGGCAGAACAATGTGCACCAAATCAATGACAAGTTCTGCTTGCTTAAAATGTTCTTTTCACTTTTTTGGGAAAAAAAGAATAATGAGTATGACTGAATCCGAGCTATTCAAGCAATAATAATTTGTCTTACTATGATTGAAGACTGTTTAACAACTATCTTTATCAGCCTCATCTATTCTAAATTTAAAATTTACATTCACATTTACATTAGTGTTTTGTTAGTTTCTTAATTTTTAACACCACTACTTATCACCGATATAAATCACATCATCTGTATATAACAAGAAGAAATTATTGAAAAAAATTTCAGTGGACAGGAAACTATTGATAAGAGATTGAATAGAGTTCACTTGCATAATATCTTATCCATGAAAGACCTGCTAAAACAAAATCATCCACATCAGATGTTGTATAAACTGTATTGGTCATTCCACTCTATTTTTGCAAAATTGCCATCTTTGAAATTGATTATATCTAAACTTATCAACTCAAAATGAGCTCTAAAACCCAACTGAACCTACAAAATAATTATGTTTTATGCTTGGACAGACAACTTGTAAATAACAAGACTCAAGCAGCAAATCAATATTCTGAAACAAAGAAATGAAGCCTAATATTTCTCCTAACATGCATCATGATCTACCCAGTGTAAGTGTTCATCCCAGTAAAACCTGCCACCCAGATTCAACGTCTGTCAAGAAGCAACAAACAAAAGGAGAACTTTAAATTTGGTTGTAAAGAAGTGTAAGTTTCACTTTGCCTCCCCAAACATTGTGAGATGGCAACCTCATTTTTGAGAGTCACAATATTGAGGGAATGCACATTTACAAGCACCTGTTCTGACCTGCAACACGCAAAAGTATTTTGTAATTTTTGGACAGAAAAGTAATTCTTCAAACAACCAATTTGTTATCACAGGTAGAAGATGGTATTAGTTATGCACCAAAATTTCATGCCTCTAAAAGGTTTCGGCAGCCACTGATGACTAAACTATATAACTGGGGAAGAATTAAGGGTATATGCACTGTTTTCTAGATGTTTATGTGGGGAGGAAAGTAGCAGCAATTGAAGTAAACTGAGGAGGAAAAGCACAGGATCATGGCCTATCAGATTGGTTTTATAAATAACTTTCTAATAACCAAACAGAAATTCATTGTATTTTTCCAGAGTATAGACAATAAATAGATCCAAACAAGGACAAAC
>JANHAO010014924.1:0-15228 GCA_026873985.1 Saraca asoca
TTATCGAATAGAATATAACATATGTTTCATCATCAAAATGAATTATGTTTAGTGAAACTTATCCACATTATCAAATGTAGAAGCACGATATTTTTGTCCAATTTCATAGACATACGATATTTTTTAAATTCTTTTAAGAAAATATTTTGATATGAGAAATATAGCTTTTTGACTTATAAGGTGTACATAAAATTAGAAGTGAATTAAAGTTTGTTAAACAATTTATGAAATTTTTTTAAAATAGTTATGAAAAAGTTTACAAAAATCTACAAAAGTTATTTATAAGTCTATAAAAGTCTATCAATGTCAATAAAAGTTTTTTAAAGTAAAAGTCTATGAAAATTATTAAAGTTTATAAAAGTCAATGAAAGTCCATAAACTCTACAAAAGTCTTCAAAACTCTAAATTAAATACACCGCTATTAGTTTCACACAAAACATAATAAGATTGACCCTTCCTCCTTACAAGTAACTAAGAATCGGATTCCTCCTTACAAGTAGTTAAGAATTGGATTAAATTGTATAAATTTTTTAAGCAGATATATATGTAATTCCAATACCTTATTAGCTCCAGATGTGTCATCCACATGCAATTCCAAAATCATGATTTTCCCCTTGGAGTTATGTTTGGGAGACATCGGCTAAGAACACCTTGAATGCTTGCTTTGAACCAACCATGAATATCAATGTGTTTATAGAAATATAAATGGAACATTAAAAAAATCCAAATCAAATCACTAGAAAAAGCAGTTAACTAAATTCCAAAAAACAAAGCTCCACGATTAAGACTAGGCCTTGTAACATTATAACAAAGATTAAAAATAAAATGTCAATAGTAAAGTAATAAGCTTAGTCTTTTCCTTTATAAATTGTGCAATTTGAAATAGTGCCAAAAGTTATATAAAAAAAATAAGATGTAATTTTGAGATGAAATATAAAACATGATTTTGAGATGGTAAAAATGAAATAAAGTGTAAGTGAATATTTATCATCATTAACGATTAAGAGTAGCTGAGATCAAATATTCCTAAACATACCTGATTAAATGGAACAAATCAATAAAGGTAGGATCTAAAAATCTCCTATTACTTAGAGAAGTTTCTCCTCCAAGGCCATCATGCTCTCATATCTTGAATGTTTATCTTATATGTAAAGAAATAAAAAATGCAGAAAGACTGTTTAAGGAATTTCTTGAGAAAAATTTAATGTCAATGGAATAATATGATATAAGGAAAAGTTCAATAACTGGATAAAAATTTGTTTTGAAGAACAAAAATGATACATAATTAAAGCTAAAATAATATAGTTATCTTAAGAATTTAATAATATAAAGGATGAAAGTTGGCGAAGCTTGGAATCCATGGATTGAGAAGTAATAAGCAAATAAAAATCTTTAGTGGAAAAAGATAAAATGAAAAGGGAGGAGCTTCAGTTGAGCAAATGAGAAGTTTGAAATATAAGGTAATCGAAGCAAAGCAAAAGTGCATAAAGATAATGATTGGAATTTGATTTTTAAATATTAATTAAGATTTATTTATTTTTATTATTGCCACTCAATTTCAAAAATTCATAGGCAAAAAGAATAACAATAAATAAATAATAAAATCTTAATAAAAAATTACAATTAAAATTTGAAACTTATGATACATGTAATGATGGAATCTTGATTTTAAAAGATTAATTGGGATTTAATTTTTTTTCCACTCTAAATTTTTCCTATTGATTCTTAAAAAGTAAAAAAAAAAGGATAAGTAAATAGTAAAATTTAAATAAAAATCAAAACTTAAATTATAAAATTTAAGATAGAGATAATAATAGTAACTTGGTTATAGGAGATCAGTTAGGATTTAATGTATTCATTTTCTATATCTTAATTTTTAAAAAGTTAAAAAAGATAAAAATATAAAGAAACAAATAAAAAAAATAAATTTGTTATTATATGATGCGATTTCATCGTAAATAAGGATGATGTGGTGTCACCAGAATAAGGCTGATGAGTCATCACTAAAAGAGAAAGCCTTTCAAAGGATCTTTTTTTATTAAATAGTATAGATATAGATTATATATTATAATAATATTATAATTATAGTATTATAATTATATATTTTATTTTATATTAAATATAAATTGCATTAAAATATTGAACTTAGTTTTTTATAAAGGAATTATCTCTTTCTAAAAAATATTCTTGTTGACGGTGAATTTTGGTTCTGCGCCAAACTCTAGCCAATAGAGAATTCTTTTCGGATCTCAAACTGTAATCTAGTTTTAAGTGTAGCAGACAAACAAAGGACACAAGAAGAAGAGGAAGGGCAACAAAGAACACGAAGCTTTTTACGTGGTTTGCCCAAATCCGGTTAGTGCCGGACCCTACTCCACGGTAGTGTATTGATATAAAAATATTTCTATAGAGTTTCAGTATGATGGCCTTAATGTCTCCCATCGTTCATCTCCTTCCTTCTATTTATAGAAGAGAGGATGTTACAATTGTAACTTTGCATGCAGTAAATCTATTACATCAAATATTTAATGTACAAGACAGGATAGACAACCTAAAATCCTGTAAGTCGACTTTTGCAAATTGTCTTTTGCAAAATAGGTCTTGTGTGTCTGCTGGGCTGTACATATACTAGTCTTCCACTTAATGAGCTCCCAAGCTACTGTTCGCACTTCATGGACCAAATCCTTCAATCTGGGGGAGCTGCTGTCTTTGGGATGGTGAGGTCGAGTTTGATTTTGCTGTGGTGATCTCGAGCAGGGGAGGTCACTAGCGATGCGAGCTGGAGACTTAGTGCTCTAAGCATTCTACAAGCTAAACTCTTGCCACGCCCAGGCCATTTGCCAGCCCATTAAAAACGTTCTGAATTTCACATATAACATAAGCCCTCTAACTTTTAGCTCGCTTTGCAGGCTAGGAGTTGAAACTTTTTGAAAGCTGTTCAGTCAAAGTCTTCACCGAATCTATCATTTCGTTTGTTCTAGAACATACTTCTCGCAGTACATGCCTTACGATCATTGGTGAGTCAGCCTCATTTTTTTCCAAGGTAATGAATGAAAGTGGTTGGGGAGATTAATCTAGACTTTTTGATGAGACCGGGCCTGGCTCTATTTAAGGTAGAAAAAATTCCTTTTGCTTCTTCACTTCTGAACAAACGATGGGAATCCTAGATAAGCCTCCCTTACTTCCAGCATTCTATTTTTCCATCGTGATGTGTATGGCCTGCTGCATAAGATGTTTTAAAGATATAACTTCTTTAGTAAAATGGAGAGATCTCGTACGGATCTCAAATTATATCCTCTCAGCTTTACTATGAGGTTTTTGTCCCACTGGCCAAACTCCTATCACTTTTTGAGTTACTCTCTTTGTGAATTAAAAGATGAGCTATTGGCTAGAAAAATAAGGAGCAGTTATGCTCGTTCCCTCTCTATTGGCAGGAGTCAAGTTGAGGAAGAGCTTGCTATTGAGGAAGGCAATGGAAGAAGAGTTTTGAGGGCTCAGGCAAGTTCGTGAGCTCAAATCACCTAGGGTGCGTCTCTCAGTGGTTGGCCTTCTAATTGGTGGGAGCTTCCCCCTCATGCGTTAATCTTTCTTCTAGAAAGAACTAGTTGTAGCCCTCCTCTGACTTGTATTTTAACTCTTTCTAATTTGTAGTATGAGTTTTTTGATGTAATTTCACCTTGTTGAGGCTTTTTAATGAAAAAAAAAATCTTTTTTTGCAATTTTTGTGTGTTGTTCCAAACTTTCTGCATCCTCTAGAAAATAATGCAAACTTTAACAGTTCGCGATGAAATGCTTAAATAGCCAATCAGCCGAATTCCCTTGTAAGCAATAAACATGAGTAAAACATCTTGCGTATGTATTATAGGTAAGTCGCATAGACTGTATTCAATAGAAAGTCACGCGAGAGCTACAAATATTTGGCCACATGAGAGTTGTGAACATTTAAGAACCAAAATATTTATTTTTTCAATTGGGTGGGCGATCTTGTGGCTAGATAGAAGAGTGAGTGATCTTGTGCTTGGGCCAATCTTGTGGCCAAATAAAAGAGTGAGCAATCTTGTGCTCGGGCTAATCTTGTGGCCAAATAAAAGAGTGAGTGATCTTGTGCTCGAGCCGACCTTATGGCCAAATAAAAGAGTGAGCGATCTTGTGCTCAGGTCGATCTCATGGCCAAATAAAAGAGTGCCATTCAGGCGATTCCCCTATTTGAAAGATTTATTTAAAGATTAGTGAAGAAATTCCAAATGCTTGTATAAGTTTCATAATTATAAAAATTCAATAAATAGTCCTGATTGTGGGAGACTACTCTTGCTTGGGATCTTGGTGAGATTGTCTAGGCTATTGCTTGGAAGGCTATACCACGTAATCTTGCAAACAACCTCTTTTGATGAGATCCTCAATAGCATCCCTCAGTGCCCAGCATTCTGAGGTGATGTGCCCAAACTCATTATGGTACGTGCAAGATTTCCTCCGGTTGCTTCTGGACTTGCTCGGAGTCTTCAAGGGTTGAGGCTTTTCGAAGTCCTCTTTGTCTCTTTCCATCACAAAGATTTTGTCTTAGGTCTTTGACAAGATACTATAGCTATTATGGTGACCTGGATGTGGGGATCGCTCATCTCCGCTCCTCTTAGCGAGTTGAAAATTGAGGTTGCCTTTTTCGTCTCCACTCTTTTCTTATTCTGAACTGAGCTGCTCGCCTCAGACTTCTACAAATTGAGAATCTCTGCCCATCTAATCTGTTTTGTAACCCACTTATAAAATTCACCCAAGTTACCAATTGGGGATTTGTACAAACTTTTAAACATCCTTCCATCTTTGTGAAGTCCTATTGAAACAGCAGCTAGGATGGCCTCATCGGAGGGCTTCTCCATATTATTAACCTCACGCCTGAAGCGAGCAATATAGTCTTTTAGTGTTTCATGCTTATTCTGAAAGACTGTAGCGAGATGGCATAGAGGCGTGAGTTAGTTCTTTAGCGCCCTATATTGGTTAATAAACTTTTCCTAGCACTCCTTCCAACTGTCAATGCTGCGAGCTGGGAGACTTCTAAACCACATTCGAGAAATATCTCCCAATGTAATGGGAAAAATGTGGCACATGACTAGGGAATTACACATTTGGAGGTCTATCTGGATGTTGAACAGGTCCAGATGGTCGTGTGGGTCGCTATCCCCATCATATAGCAGAAAGGCTGGAATCTTGAGCTTGTGAGGGAAAGGTTCCTCCTCAATCTCCTAAGAGAAAGGAGTCTGTCCCTCAAAGTGACCACGGTCATTTTGAGCTTGAGGGTGCTCCTCCAAATGCTTTACTCTTTAAAGTAGGTCTTCTACCAACACATCCAAGCCCCCTGTCATTAGCTAAAGACAAGGTGGCTTGTTTCACTTTTCCGGCCATGTGGATGATGGCCTAAAGTTTATTCTTGATTGGTCCCACTGGAACATTCGGCCCCTCATTGTTAGGGGACAGGCCTGGGGGTGACGGTCTCAACCCATTCTTGTACACTCTGAGCTTGTGCTTGAGCCAACATCATAATCACTTTAGTGAGCTCTTCCATCATATTTTCAAGTTTCTCCTGACATTGGAGCTAGGCTTGTACTCCGTCAGTGACATTGAAGATAATAGTGGGTTGAAACGAGCTCACTGAGGGCAAGCCAGAAGCAGTACCTATGATAGGGGTAGTGGAGGAGTCCGTGGTGGACACATGACCTTCTGAAGGATTAGTCAATGCATTTAAAGCTCGGGTAGCTCTTCCTTTGGCCATTACAATAGAAAATGAACCAGAGAATAGACGAGATCCCCATAGATGGCACCAAAATGTTGATGGTGGATTTTGGTTCTAGGCCAAACTCCAGCCAATAGAGGATTCTTTTTGGATCTCAAACTATAATCTGGTTTTAAGCGTAGCAGACAAACAAAGGACACAAGAAGAAGAGGAAACGCAACAAAGAACATGAAGCTTTTTACGTGGTTTGGCCAAATCTGATCGGTACCAGACCCTACTCCATAGTAGTGTATTGATCTAAAAATATTTCTATAAAGTTTCAGTATGATGGCGTCAATCTCTCCCATCGTTCATCTCCTTCCTTCTATTTATAGAGGAGAGGAGGTTACAATTGTAACTTTGCATGCTGTAAATCTATTACATCAAATATTTAATATATAAAATAGGATAGACAGTCAAAAATCCTATAAGTCAACTTCTGTAGATTGTCTTCTACAAAATGGGTCCCGCGTGTCTGTTGGGCTGTACATATACTGGTCTTTCGCTTAACGAGCTCTCAAGCTGCTGCTCACGCCTCACAGGCCAGATCCTTCGGTTTAGGGGAGTTGCTATCTTTGGGATGGTGAAGTCAAGTTCGGTCAAGCAAGGTAGGTCACTAGTGATGCGAGCTGGAGACTTAGCGCTCTAAGCATTCTGCGAGCTAAACTCTTGCCACGCCCGGGCCGTTTGCTAGCCCATTAAAGACGTTTTGGATTTCGCATATAACAATTCTATTAGAGAAATAATTATTTGCAGTTAATTTCTGATCTATTAGAATAAGATTTTTTTAAAAAATAATTATTTATTTGTCTTGAGCCAAATTTTGTTGGTTAGAAAGTTTTAACTCTAAGATGGATTCTCCATAAAAAAGGGAAAATTTCTGATCTTTCACAAAATTCATGAGAAGCAATACAGTTGCAAATAACAAAAAAAGAAAAATCTTCACTCCAAATATTTGTGACTTGGATAAAAAATCATAGAACGATGCATGAAATTACAAGCATAGGAGTCAAAAAATTTCATAAGAGCTATAAAAGGTTAGTAGAATGTTGAATTGCATAGCAGAGCACTACAAAACATAGTGCATGTTTAAATAGGTTTTTGTGTTTGAACTATAAAAGTCCTTTCTTTAGTTTGCTAATGCTCTATTTATAAGAATCATAGGTAGTTTCTTTTAATAACCACTCTTGAAAATTGATACCTACAAAAATGGACATGTGCTCTAAAAGAATAAAAATAAAAGAAAAGAAAACTAAAAATAAAATAAACAAGAAGGGGTGAGGTAATTGCCTTTCACATGTTTGGCATATGTGTTCACTTCGATCTCATCCGTTAATTGCTCATTTGTTGATTTTTTGCATTAGCCTTTGTCTCGACTGCAAGTACATGGTTAACTTGCCTAGGCTATCTTTACAAAAAGTGGCTAGCAAAACCCTTAAGTTTGGTTCGATTGCTTGACTTTGAATTAAAATTTCAATGCATCCAGAATTTTTAGGTTGAAACTTGTATATCAAACTAAAATATGTTTTCATAGTGTTGACTTAAATGTTCGACTACCTTGTGACATTAATGCCTAACTATCTGATCAACCTATAACCTTTAAGCTGCTTCATGATATGTGGAATTGCTCACTAATAGTTTTGAATGATCTTTAATGAGTAATGATGGTAACTACACCTTCAAGCGATTAAAGCTATTTATTCGTGCCTTTTTGAGGTTCCAAAAAGGTATCGTTCCTTACCTTCCCTTTTAAGGAACTTGTTCAACCTCTAGAGCTAACTTTGCTTTTGCTCACCCAGATTACTCCGGATTTCTTTCACTTTATTCGTGTGTGCTTATTTTTCTTCCTTCAATCCTCAATTCTTATCAGAATATGGCCACTACTTCAAGCTCTTCCTCTCAAGCATCTAGATATATTAAAGCTCTGAATCCTTATTCAAAAATACTTTCCATTCTTCAATTTAAGGCATTTATCCCTTATATTAAGTTTTATGTTGGAAAGAATGAACTACCAGTTTTCTACCTAGGTCCCCTTTCCAATGGAAAACTAGACATGAATTTATTGTTTCTACAAAAACCCTTGTTATTATCTGTTGACGGTAAAATTCGATCAACCCAAGTTTTGAACCCTAAGCTGTAGAATGAATGTAAAAAAGAGAAAAAGAGAGAGAGGGGAAGAGTAGGGAGACACCAAAAGTTTTTAACATAATTCGGCTAAAGTCAGTTTGATCCCTACATCCATAGCTTTTATTACTCTTTGCTGAGTGCATTGTATCTGATGATTGAATATATCATGTACAATGATTTCATCCCCTTTTATAATGGTTAGGGGGTTACAGTTTGAATGTAAATCCATGACAGATAAGTATTATGACTTGATTACGATTACATAGTAGATTAGGATAGGTGATTATAATAGACTCTTGCCAAAATAGGACACTGAATGAACTTTCTCGATGGTTGAGGATGCTTTCCATGAGTTGCGAGTTAGGCCTTGCTTTCACGACTTAATGTTGTTGCTTTGATTCATGTTGACCAGTGACCTTAGCTCATATTTAGCCACCTAGTGTCTTAGTCTGATGGCCTCAATCCAAATAAGCTGGGCATTTGTTAGTTAAATTTATCCATTGGACCTTTACTAGGCCACTTATACGGTATCAAAAATTACCCACAACATTAGCCCCTAGCTCTCAGTATGATTTGCGGACTGGGAGAGATTGCACTAAGAGTTGAAGTTCGTTGATAAAAGCTAAAGATCACAATCAATTTCTATCGCGTTGTTTTATCTACCCGTACCTTATTACCACATTAAATGCGCATACCTTTTTGTAACTACCAATGCAGTAGTGACAGAGCCCTATTTTTCATTGGATCATTAGATTGAGGATAGTTGATCATTCCCCTAATCTAATGGTATGACGGGTTACTTTATAAGGTGAGAAAACCCTTCATTCCCTCTCATTTGTTGCTTTTAAAAATCTACGCTTTAGTTTTTCTTATTTTTCAAGCTTTCATCTAGTCACTGATATTCTCCATCCTTTCTGCTTCTATAGTAGCAACCTTTAGGTTTGGTTCATTGGAGATTGATCGTGCTAGTCTTTTTTTGGATTCTTTTCTTAGGACCCATCTTGTTCTACTGATTTAGTAAGTCATTTGAACACAACCTTAGTTCTAAGCTCCTACTTTTTATGAATGTTTTGCTTTGTGGGTTTCTGATATTTGGTGGCTTGGTTTGGTAATGTGCGCTCATTAGTCATTGGGCAATTTTTTCCTTGCTGATTGGTTTTGTAGTGTGTTTATTTGTGGGCTTATTATTGTTTGTGAAACTAGTGTATCATTTGCATGATAAAGTGCCTATAGTTTTGAGGTCATAGGTTATTGAGTTTAGCCTTTTTTGTTTCCCTAGTTTTTGCCATCTAATAGGTTTGTTGGTTAAGCCCCCCATGTTTTCAATAGTTCAAGTCTTAGATGTGGTGATTTGATATATATGTGGCTTGATGTATAGGAAACCTTGCTATCTTTAGCTTGCAGGTAAGGTCTACTTTTAGTGACTTGATTATTCCTTCTTCTATGTAGATGGTAGGTCATAAACGTTGTGGTCATCGAATAGAAAGTGATGAGGATTCTAAGTCCCCAGCCCAAAGTGTGGAGTTAATGCATTTTATAAATGAAGTAACCTCTGGGGGTATTGAGGTTGCCAAGAGGCTTATTGCTTGTCTTGATCCTACTGAGGGCCAGCAAGTCACTGAGAGTCAGAGGCCCTCAGACTATATGATGTTTATGCACCACCCTTCAAATATTAAACTTGATGATCTTAGAAGCATAGTTGAAACATTTCGTTTCCTAAAGGGTTGTTGTATCTTGGCACCTTCTCCTAATGATCACGTAACCCATCCTCCTAGAGGATTTGTTGCCATTAATACCTAACATCTCGTTACTTGGCTTATGTTCCTAATTCATCCTTATCTTTTCGTGCTATTAAATAAACTGCATCTTTCCGCTTTTCAGCTCACACCGAACTCATATTCTTGACTCACCTCTCTCACCCTCTTATATCTCAGGAGCAATCTCCCTCCTCCTTTAGTAAGAGTTCTCTACTATCTTTTTAGCATTAGAAGTATAGGTCAGAGTGATAGGATTTATTACCTGTCGACTCGAAAAACTGAGTTCAAAAGGAACTTGCCATAAGGTGATGCTAAGGGCAAGTCCAATGTAAGGCATTGCAAAACGCACTAGTTCTATGTTTCATAGGCATCCCTGTGTGATCTTCGTAGTTTTGGTTTCATCCTTACTCCTGGTAAGTGAGCTAAGGACGTACGAGCTTGTATGAATCTATTCTATTCCTTGACTTTAACGTTCTGTTTTATTTCACAGACGGAGCTAGCAAGGAGAAACCATCATTAGAGGCTAAGGAGGTTGAGGTGCTAGGCCATTTTGTCACTTCAAACAATCTAAAGAATGATTTTAGGTTTAACGAGGACCTTTTGTGTTCGCATAAGCTTTCTCTAGTTTTAAACATCGAGCTTTCCAGAGACATCAAAGCTTGTGAAACTAAGGAGGTTGATCCAGCAAATTTTGGAGAGTATGAAGAGATGTTAAAGCTTAACCTCCGAATGTCATGAACCCCCCATTCTACCTAGTTTGTTGCTACTACTACCACTTCATCGGCCCCTGCTGCTGTAGGTTCATCTTCTTCGACCATGGTGCCTTCTCAAACGCTGGTTCCTACCTCACATCCTAAGGTGGCTAAGATGGTCGAGGAGGTCGCATCCCTGTCTAATCCTCCTACCAAAAAATAAAGAATAGGCAGGGGAAAAAGGCCATTGTTGCTTCAGAGGTGATACCTAAGGTTGAGGATGAGGATCGACCTGTCAATGTTGGCCTGAAGATGGATGAGTACTTCAACTTCTTTCAAAGAACGTCAAGCCAATCTTGAGGCCTTGTAGTAAGGTGAAAATGTTAGAGTTGTAGGAGTTTTCAAGGGAAAGATTAATAGGTTATGGAGCTCGTCATGGCCTATTGGTAAGTAAAGTTCTTTCAACTTGGTTCTATTGCCTTTCTGTAATATGACTTGTTCATTCTTCTTCTTTTTTTAGAGCTTATTGGCAATAATAAAGCAGAAGAACATATTCTGAGCTTAGGATGAGAGAAAGAAAAAGCTCAAGGGTGACCTGGCTGCTTCAACTACCGAGGCATTAGAATTGAAAGGGAGAGCTAGAGATGCCGAAGTCACCAGGAAAAAAGCTGAGGCAGCTTGGTCTCGTGAGGTGGCAAATCGCAAGGCTATTGCATCCAACCTTCATAAAGTTATTGACGAGCTGATAATGGTAAAAGGCACACTAGATGTGACAATGCAATGAGATAAGGTTCTGAAAAGAAATATGAAGTGGCCAAGGATGAAGTTGCCTAGGCAGGAATACAATTGTAATGGCAAAAGAAGAGGTTGCTCGAGTCAAGGTGGAGACTACTACACTGATTGCAAGAGCTAAAGAGAAGGTGATGCCTTAGGCTACCGCCAAATTTTTGTTCACCTTATGGGAAGAGCATCTAAAGATGGATTTTTCCTTTTTTGGTGGGAATGTTCTCAAGTTCATCAATGGCTTCGAGGAGGACGCGAGAGCAGCTTCTCCTGACAGGGGTTCACAACTAGTAGGTGGAGCTTCTTCGGCTTGGAACTTGATAGAGAACAGCTCACAGGCCATGGAGATTGCTGATGATCAAACTGCCAGTGATAAGCTTACTTCGCATATGGACCCTCCTGCCCAAGGCACAGATTTTGGGGACCAGTCTTTCCCATAGGCCATGGTAGTTGTAGGTTTATGTATTTTGAACTTTCATATGGATATTCTCCTCATTGAACGAGGTCTTTTAATGAATTTTGTTATTATTATTACACTTTTCAAGTACATCATATTGAATGATGATAACATGAATAAACCCTTACAAATAATAGCTCAATGAATATTATTCAAGTTCAATACCCAGTCAGTCACATTAATGCTTTTCAACTTCCAGCAATGTATATTTATCAAGTCAAATGGCCAGTAGATTGCATGAAGGCACTTTAGCTAGCGATTTTTTGAGCATCGATGTGCCTCAATTGGTAATGAGCCTTAGCTAGCAATGAATTGAGCACCACTGTGCCTCAGTTGGCAATGAATTGAGCACTGATGTGCCTTAGCTAGCTATAAGCTTCAGCTGGTGATGAATTGAGCACAGATGTGCCTTAATTGGTTATGAGCCTCAACTGGTAATGAGTAGGTCGCATTAAGTGCTAAACAATAGGTCACATTTGATGCCAAAAAGTAGGTCATATACGGTGCCAAATAGTTAGTTGCATATGGTGCCAAGGAGTAGATCGCATGCAGTGCCAAACAGTAGGTCACATGAGGTGCCAAAAAGTAGGTCGTATGGGATGCCGAATAATTGGTCGCATACAGTGCTGAGGAGTAGGTTACATGCAGTGCTAGATAGTAGGTCGCATATGGTGCCAAAAAGTAGGTCGTATGAAGTGCCAAATATTTGGTCGCATATGGTGCCTAGGAATAGGTTGCATACAGTGCCGAGGAGTAGGTCGCATGCGATGCCACATAGTAGGTTGCATGTGGTGCCAAAAAGTAGGTCGTATGCAGTGTCGAATAGTTAGTTGCATATGGTGCCAAGTCTTTGTAAGTATGTCAAATCGAATGCCTTTTTTGGAGTAGAGAGGCAAGTGCTTGCTTCCAAATTAGAAGGGCGATAGCTCGTTTTCGGTATTCTATTTGAAAATTCATTCAGGAATCAGTAATTAGTCATAAAAATTAAAAAACAATATTACAGGGTTAGATAAGCAAACTCGAGTTCATTGATAATATAGGTGGAGATTTGCAGTGCTCTAAGCTTAAGGCTCTCCACTAGAAATCACATCAACCTTCTTCCCCCTTGTCCCTAGTTTGACTTCATCCTCATAGAAGTGTTGGGCTATGTGCTGGTCACCTCGCACACATCCAACTCTGTTGGCGATCGAGAATCTAATGGTACGTGTCCTAGTAGACGTTACCATTTTCAGGTTATTGATTGCAAGTCACCCAAACACTGCATTATATGCTGAAGGATAGTTGATGATCAAGAAATCTGCTAGGATGGTTGCCTAGTGACTTGAGTCTCCAAGAGTAATGGGAAGCCTAATCTGGCTTATCGATACTATTGCGTCTCCAGTGAATCTATAAAGGGGCTTTGGAGAAGGCACTAGTTGACCTGTGCTTAGACCCATTTGTTTAAAGCATCTCTTGTACATTATGTTCACTGAGCTGCATGTATCAATTATAATCCTTCATACCTTGGCATCACCAATTCTGGCTCAGATAACTAGTGTGTTGTTATGGGGGGAATGTATTCCATATGCGTCTTCATCTATGAAGGTGATACTGTCTAAGGTCTTCCTTGCTTTCTTAGTGGGACCCTCAAATTCACTATGTCTAGTAAATAGGATGTGTTTTGCTTCCAGTAGGTAGCATTCAAATAACTTGTTTAAGATACCTGCAATAGAAGGCTCACCATGAATGGTAAATATAGTCCTTACCGAAGGTACGTCTCCCTACTCAGGAATTTACTGGTGTTGCTACCGTATAGGTGGCTAACGTAGCTAAGATTGTTATTTTGTAGGTCACACCACATAATCTCTTAAACAACCTCTCTTGAATAGGTCCTCAAATGCATCCTTAAGTGCCTTACATTTCAAAGTGTTGTACCCGATTTCATCATGATAAGCATAATGCTTGTTCTTGTTTCTGATTTGATTGAGAGTTCTTATAAGGTTGGGCATCCCGAAATCCTCCCTATCCTTCTCCGTAGTGAAGATCCTTTCCAAAGTATCCAATAGGATGTTGTAGTTATCATGACGAGCTTTACACTGTGATCACTCATTTCTGGCCTTCTTTGTGACTTAGTTTTCGGGATCATCTTCTTGACTCTCCTTGCCATTCCCAGCATTGCTCCCTTTTTTAGTTTGATTGGAGCCATTTGCCTCATCCATGGACTTTTTAGGGCCGAAAGTTTCCTCCCACCTTATCTCTTTATTAGCTCATTCATAGAATTCACCTAGGTCCCTTACTAGAGACTTGTATATGCTCTCATATAGCTTCCCATCTTTGTGGAGTCCCGCTGAGATCATTATTAGGGATTTTCTATGTTACTGACCTCATGTCTGAACTGGGTAATGTAGTCTTTCTAGGTTACTGACCTCATGTCTAAACTGGGTAATGTAGTCTTTCAGTGATTCACTCTTTCTTGAAAAGACTGTCATAAGGTGGCAGAGTGGTGTGAGCTGCCTTCTTAGTTTCCTGTACTGGTTGATGAATCTCCTCTGGCATTCTTCCTAACCATCTATGCTGTGAGCTTTGAGATTTTTGAACCATGTTTAGGGTAAGTCCCCTAGAATGGTTGGAAAAACATGACACTTGACAAAAAGAATGGTTATTTGAAGATCCATCTGCAAATTGAATGCATCTAGATCACTATCCTTATTGTATAGCAGGATAGTGGGAACTTTGAACCTATATGGGAGAGGCTCTTTCTCGATCTCTATGGTAAATGGCATCCTCCCATCATAATGATCTTAGTGGTCTTGAGTCTGAAGGCGTTGTTCCAATTGCTTTACCCTTTAAAGTAGCTCCTCTACCATGTGAGCTTGAGTTTCAGACTGACAGCTGGGAGATGGTCGGCTCCTCTTTCTGTGGCAATCTGAAGTCCTATGCTTTTTCTGCTCATGGCCCTATGAGTTTTGATTCGTGGCAAGTTTTCTATTGGTTCTATTTGAACCTTCAGCTTGACACAAACCTCCACATCATTGATAGTCTCTTTCATCTTCTTTACGAACCCGATGGACTTCCGACCTTAGCCATCAGTTATAGAGTAAGCTGAATAAGTATGCCAACATTCTTCTCTGGTTGGCCCCTACCTAAGCTCCTTCTCGTGACTGCTAGAGAGATTCTTTCTATGCATTACCCCTAACCTATTCTTGTGAGCCCTAGGCTCATGCCTGAGTTAATGCCCTAATCACTTCAACTAACTCTCCTATCATTTTCTCTAGCAGCGTTACCTTGTGACGCTGATGCCATGCTTGTATTCCATCAATGATATCAAGTTGGTGTAAGGCTACTGGTGGGATGTCAGTGGCAATACCTGTGACGGGGATGACGGAGGTGCCTGCATGGAGAACTAGATCCTCTTGACATTCTATATGACCATCTGGTTGGCTAACTACAACATCTGAACTCCTGGTGATTTTTCCTCTAGCCATCAAAAAATAATGATGAATGCAGTTTAGGGCCCTTCCTTTAATGCCAAAATGTTGATGGTAAAATCTAGTCAACCTAAGTTCTGAACCCTAAGTTGTAAAATAAATGTAAAAAGGGAGAGAGAGAGAGAGAGAGAGAGAGAGAGAGAGAGAGAGAGAGAGAGAGAGAGAGAGAGAGAGAGAGAGAGAG
>JANHAO010014925.1:0-15068 GCA_026873985.1 Saraca asoca
ATGACTCAATGGAGGACAGATTACAGTACTGATACAATTCTGGAGGTGAGTGATCGTATTTAAAAAATATACCCCACATTTTACTTTGCTTTTCGTGTTTAGTTTATCATGTTTGGTTTGGCATACCAGTATGTATTTCTTCCAGCCTAGTGCAGTTCATTCTTCATATTGTACCATTTTGTGTTTACCATATGATATCCTTTGTTTCTTGTTGCTCTTCTCGTCCTCATCCTTCATTGGTTTGTGCTCTCTCTCTATCTGTAGGACTTTGAGTTCAATGAGTTGAATGAAGTTCTGCAGTACTACCCGCATGGCTATCATGGCATGGATAAAGAAGGAAGGCCTCTTTACATTGAGAGGTTAGACAAAGTTGATCCCAATAACCTTATGCAAGTAACTACCATCGAAAGGTATTTGAGGTACCATGTGCAGGATTTTGAGCAAACATTTGCTGTTAAGTTTCTGGCTTGCTCTATATCTGTAAAGAGACTTAGATTCAAGTACAACAATTTTCGATGTTCAAGGCGTGATACGTTGGCAGCTGCAAAAGAGAAAAAAAATTAATGAAACTGTGAGTTTTGAGGAGAGAGAAAAAATAGTTATAATCCTAACCATTAATTTATCTTTAATGAAATTGAAGGGTTAGAATTTTACTAACATGACAATGTCATGTTAGGGGGTAACATGAGAGGATCCAAATCCATTTAACATCTCATAGTATATTGTGAGGTTTAATTCATTTAATATGTATGTCTAAAAAGTAGTGTTAAATTATAATTTATATGTTGTGGGTATTTTTGAAAATTACGTAAATGGACTGATAAAAATGTAATAAACAGACTCAACTAATGATAAAAATGTAATAGACAGATTCAACTAATAAAGACTCAACTCAATCAGGATTGAAGTTGCTGGAGTAAGAGTAAGATATCAGGTCATCAAATATGAATTTATATCATTGGTTAACAAAGGTCAAAGCAACAGCCTCATATTGTTAAGTCTAATCCGCAAATCAAAACATATTATAATTAAACCTGAGAAAGGGCCAACTTATAGGAATTTATTTGTAGGAATCAACTTGTACATAGAAATTCGTGAAGCAAGGCTAATTATGGATTCTTTTCCTTTTTTTAAATAATATTAAGATTGTACATCACAATAACTATAAATAGAGATTAAAATTATTGTATAAGAAAAAAAATCAACTAAAATGATTACTCTCTAAAAATATAGAGAGTGATCATACAAAAAATAGATACAAAAACTTTGTAAAAATAGATAGAGAAAATATAATAACTATGAACATAGGTATTACACTCGACTGAATCACGTTAAAAATTTCTAATATCTTTCTATTCTTTTTCTTTCTCTCTTACTCTCTCTCTCTCTCTATTCTTACACTTTCAATTTATAATTTAGAGTTTCGAATTTAGTTATACGTGACTAGTGTATAATTTAATTTATATGAAAATGATACATACTCCTTGGATCAGAATACCAGGAGGAATTTACAATTAACATAAGTTTGGAGGTAGTTTCACTCATGTTTATTTTTGAAGTTTGTATCTCTATCTCTAATTAAAGTGAGATAGTATTTTTGAGTATAATAATATTTTTCTCAATCACCATCCACCCCTCCTGCAAATCTGATCAAATCAAATGGTCAAATGAGATAATTACAATTAATAATTGTGATTATGTTTTAATTATCACTTAATTATGTATGATATTGCAATAGACATTTGGAAAGGGACGCGACGACTCTCGAGAGGGTCCACACTCCGTAATCATGATATTCGGAAATTAAATTATCCGTATGCATTTCAACCTCCCCAAACTTCCAATTCACTTTCTCTGTCTCACTTTGGGATGAAGTCTCTCGCTTTTATAAATTCTCCTAATCTGTACAATCGAAATCCCAAGGAGACAGCAAGCAATCAGAATCAAATCATGGAGTTATTGCTAAACGCCATCGAGCAAATGATGGAGCTGACTGACCAGTCAGCTGAGAAATCCTTTAATGTCAAAGAATATGCCACATGGCTGGCCTGAAATCAGGGGATATTAACGTTCAATTGGAGGATGACAATATGCTTATAATCAGCAGGGAAACGAAGAGAGAGGAAGAGAAAGAAGCAGCAAGTATTTAAGAATGGAGACAAGGGTTTGGAAAGTTTATACAAGAAAATTTTATGCAAATACAGATGTCATTTCTGCAGTGTGCCAAGATAGTGTTATCACTGTTACAGTGCAGAAAACGCCTCCCCCTCGGCCCAAAAAAGCCCTTAAGGTTGCTTAATTTACTAGTTCATCATTTTTATCTTCCTTATATTGTTATAAAAGTATAAAAGACTTGACACTTTTCCTCTTCTAAATTTTATTGTATCCAAATTTTGCGTCTTAGCCGATTGGAAGAGAGTAGAAACGTTTAATTTCTTTGTTCGTGGATAAAATTTTTAAGTTTTTTTAATTTTTCACTTTAAATTTTTATATTATCTTTGAATATCACATACTAACTTAATATTTTATATTTTTTTTAAAATTTTATCACTTTTAAATATTTATTATAATTTCAATTTAAAATATTTTTTAAAAAAATAATTTTAAAATATATATTTTTTAAGATAATATATAAGTTATGTTCTTATTAATTAAATAATTAAATCTTCTAATATAAAATAGTTAATTTAAGTTTTTAAATAAAATAATTTATAAATAAATTTAATTAAATATTAATATATTAAATAAAAAAATTTTAAAAAATAAAAAATTTAAATGATAAATTTATCTCATTTAAAATATTAATATAATAATTTATCAAATTAAAATAAATATAATATTCCTTTATAATTAACAAAAATATAATTATATCAATTATAAAATTCTCTAATATAAAAAAATATGTATTTAAATATATTATAATTTATATTTTAAAATTATTATAAAATAAAATTAATTATATTCGGCACGCTAATTATATATATTTATCTTCCGTTCTAGTCTTGTACTGGGTTTTCTGGTTTGATCGTCAATGAAATGGTTGAACGCGTGGTTGGTTTGTTAATCGTTGTAGATGTTGGTAATTAAAAATAAGTATTATTTTAATTTAATGATTATCACGCTCTCCTGGGTTGACAAAAAGGCAAATGGAGTCTAATGAGCTCGGCCCATAAAAATTGTTGGGCTTGGACTTTTGAATGGTAACAAAACTATCAACCAATTATCATTAAGGATAAATATATTTCCTAAAATTTTATATTGATAATTCTTATTCCTCTAGAAGCAAGTGATCGGTAGCATAATTTAAGGTTATATACAAGTGCGAAACAAAATAAAGTGGACAAATATCAGTATTCTCGAAACTAATGGCAAAGTCCAATTACATCAACAAGTGTACGTCATTTGTTGTCCAACATACCAATATGCTAATATAACAGATTTGACCCAATGCTGAAAATATCGTAATCTTTGCCACGGTGAAAGCTCAACAATTGTCTTCAAATATCTTCCACAACTTAAAATCAAAATGGAAAAATGTTATGCCAGTTTCGTCAAAACGTAGAATTTCATAATATCCACAAGTTTATAATCCTCTTATAATATAATTTGAATCATTTTTAATTTTATGCATTTTGATAATAATAAAAAAGGTATGTAGGAATCTTATTTATTTTTGTTATATTTTGGTATCTTACTATTTTCATTAGTTATAATAGTGAAGGACAGATATTAATTATAACTCATTAAACGATTATATAATAGTGAGAGACTTAAATAATATAAATTTTAGGTTCAAATTCTATTTGTTCATTAGTTATGTATATTATTGCTATAAAATCATCAGAGATATTGCTTGAAAGTTGACAAAGAAAATTGATAAAAGAACTACTTTAGAGAATTGATTTTTGAAGATATATTTGTGGCATGAGTTTTGACGCAAAAATAAATTTCTGAAGAATGAAGATGTATCCAATTCATTTGCATGCGTTATTGATCAATATTAATATTATACACGTTAAATTTTAATTAATTTTATATTACTATCTAATAATTTTTTAAAATTAAAATGGAGTTACTATTTGGTTTATGCATAGTTACTTTTGTATTTTTGACTCAATTAAATTTACTACTAAGCTACATTACAAATTATTAATATTTTAAGATAAAGGTTGTTGTTTTCCATCATATTTCTCACATTTAACATTAAATAAATAGAATATTTTCTATTATATTAATATTTTGCAACTATAATTACAAGTAAATAAAATCATTTTTATGAGAAATGATTTTCATAAAAAACAAAGAGCTGAGGTTTCTCCGAGTTTTCATTATTCATGCATTACTGATATGAATAAAACTAAAATCACATTTTTATACTCATTCTCTTTTCTTGTGTTTGTGAGAATCAGAAGTCTGAACTCTATAAATATATATATATATATGAAAAAAATGAATGAGAAGTGAATATAAGAACGTAAAAGGAACATTATCCTTTTAGATTATTACTGTTCTTGTATACGAACCTTCAAAGAAAGAGGGGTCTAATGCTTTTAGTATAGAATGAATTATTTGATTTGACATATGCCTAATAAGGGCTTGGAAATTGAAAATGACTAGCTGCCAATTAGCAGATTAATCAAATTCAAAGTCAATTTCACCCCAAAGCCAATCTGCGATATTCGAATTGGAAATCAAATTTTTGTGTTAAACAGGCAAAAACAGGAGGGTCCCCTTCACCCAGTATGCCGCCACAAACTTCATGAAATGCCGCGGAAGACACCTATGAGCTTCCAAGAAAGTGTTGAGCAGCTTTTGGGACCAGAATCTGGTATTTCGATCAACTTCTGACATCACCTCTTCTTATGTCTGCCTTCAAAACAACATCTAAGACTACAAGTCAATGCCAACTCTCACCAACACCCTCTTTATCACTTCTTCTATTTCATCTGCAATACATCTACAAGCTCCAAATCATCCTCTACTTGTGATAAGAAATTCTATTTTATTTTTCAAACCTTTTTTTTTTTATTTCAAGAATAGAGATAACTTCCTGATGAAACCTATAACAATACAAGTCTTACTTATATGAGATATTTCTCAAATTATCTTCCCGTCGTAATTTTAAAATAAAAAATACTTTTTCAACCAATAAAATCTCTCCACCCAATCATTTAAAGCAGTCATATACAAAGACTTGTGGTTCGAAGAAGCTTGCATCAGACTTCAGAAGCACCATCCCATTTGACTTGTGCTTGTTCCGTGGGAAGGTTTTGGTCTAACCACGGGATTAGTTTTAACATTTCAAAAACATACTACTTTTCCCGTTACAATTCACAACTATTTTTATAACTATATACATAATATAATAATTAATTAAATTAACACTGTGATTATAATATGTATATAATTCTGAAAATATGAAGAATACTAGAAATCCCCATAACTTGAAAGTCTTCCCCAAGTCATCCTTGGCATACCCCACTCTCTTGTTCTTCTCTATTCACACACTCTCATATTGGGTACGTGGCCATTCTACTTATTCGAATTACCATTGAAGCTTCCTATTATAGTCCATAGGAAGGTCATGATGAAGCCTCCTCACTCAGCTATGGCTGTGGAGTTTATATTGTGGGCACCATGATTCGTTTTTTTCACACCCCTAGTGATACTTGCACGCAGTATGACCGAAAGCAATTCTAGAGCAGCAGATAATTCGCCGGAGAGCGACTTCTCCAGCCAAGTTTTTGAACTCTCAGACTACCTTCAGTTCGAAAGCTTGCTCGGGGAAGATCATCCCCAGTCTTTTGTTCAAAACCAGGCCTACCAGTATCAAGCCATTGAAGTTGGCAATTATGGAGGAACTGGCACTCACTTTCAGGGGTCTTCTAGCAGTAAGTGATCTTGTTTTAACAATTGATATGAAC
This sequence comes from Saraca asoca, assembly GCA_026873985.1. Classification (NCBI taxonomy): domain Eukaryota; kingdom Viridiplantae; phylum Streptophyta; class Magnoliopsida; order Fabales; family Fabaceae; genus Saraca; species Saraca asoca. Next base: position 5,925 of record JANHAO010014925.1, read on the forward strand.
ATCCTTAATACTTGGTCATCATGGATTGCTCTTGCTTTCCTTCCTGTGTTGTTTCTCATGCATGCTTATTATGGTCATTGGTGATGATGGTTTCAGGAGAAATTAATATTGGACGTGAGAGGAAGGAAGTTAGAGAGAGGGTTGCATTTAAAACAAAGTCAGAGATTGAAGTGCTGGATGACGGATACAAGTGGAGGAAGTATGGGAAGAAAATGGTGAAGAACAGCCCCAATCCAAGGTATGTTTGCCTGTCATATTAATCATTGTCGAGATTGAGTTACATAAGAGTGTGCTTCATTTTAATCCTGTAGAAAGATTAGTCAAATAAAAGAGAAAGAAAGAGAGATTGTTAGGATTAACAGTTCTGCTGAGCATGAAAAGATGGGGGAAAGGAGGGAAAATTGATACTTTGAGCTTCATTAGAGCCACTCTAGTTAATTAGATCACGTGAAAATGGTAACATTAAGATAAGCAGAAAGAGTAAGAATATCTTTAATTAGACCAGTGCATTTATATCATACTCATCATCTATACATATATATGTGATTGCAGGAACTATTATAGGTGTTCAGTGGACGGATGCCCAGTGAAGAAGAGAGTTGAGAGAGATAGGGATGATCCGAGGTATGTAATAACATCATACGAAGGCATCCACACCCACCCAAGTTCTTTCTAAGTCAGAAGTTATTAAGAAGTTTTGTAAGCTCTGCCAGGCGTAGGAACTACTAGTTCTTAATAATATGCATGTGCTCCGCTCGGGAAGAATTCGAGCATAATTAATACAGTGTGCATATAGTTCTCATACATTAAGAAAAAATATATGTGAATTATCTTTTTTTTCATATGAGGATTTGTTCACATAAGAACTCCACATATTTTTTTTTATTGTATGAGAATTATATGTATATTGTATATTTGCACACAACATCTTTCTTGTGGCAATGTTAAAGTAGTAAAGTAGCAATAACTGCTGCATGTTTGAGGGTACGAAATATATGAAAATATATTTCAGCTTCTATTCTATCCATGACAAAGGTTTCTTGTATGGTCGCTATACTAACTCTAAAGTGCGAGAGCACCATCGTTAATGGCTAAGAATGACAAGCAATCGAGAGAGACAACTTTGAGGAAGAATACGAGAAAAAGGTTAATGACGACGACGACGACGACGACTACTGCTACTAATAATAATAAACAGTTAGCATGAGTACTGTTTATGCCTCAAAACATCTCGTAATAAATATGGAAACTTAACAAGGATGCAGCGCATGTAATGTCAGACGGGGAGACAACAATATGAGGTCCAACGAACACGTCACTGTGATACAGATAGAAAAACAAGTGATGAAAAATTAATAGTAATTTCTTCATTTTCTTTTTCTGGTTGTAAGAGAACCTTTTGATCTAGCAGCGGGAATTTCGGCCATGATACATGGAAGGTAAGTTGAAGGTTCTAAACTACACAACTGCTGTGGCACTGTATGGCCAATAAATCTGAAAGTACATCTAAAATTAGGAAATATCACATTTTTAAAATCATGTGTGAGACTCACAGTAAAATTTAATATTTTTATGAACAATAAAGAGAATTGAAACGAAAGATGGAATGTAAAGATATGACAAAGTCTTTAAAGTCTCAGCAATGACAGGATAGCCGTTTAAGTCAATTTTCAACTAACAAAGTTTCACGTTTGACTGAATGAGTAACAAGCAAAATGAAAAAAAAAAAAAAAAAAAAAAGAGTTATTTTCTTTCGAGGAAACTTGCAGAAAACTGAATAGATACACAGGATAGCCGTTTAAGTCAATTTTCAACTAACAAAATTTCAAGTTTGACTGAATGAGTAACAAGCAAAACGAAAAAAGAAAAAAAAAAGTTATTTTCTTTGGAGGAAACTCGGAAAAAAACTGAATAGATACACAGTTATTAAAGGAAATGCTATTGTCCTATATTATAATTTTTTAAAAATCTTTCCTTTTTTGGGGGCAACACAGCAAAACTAAAGTGCATAAAGCGATTGAATAATTGAACCGTAAACCAATATATATACATGGAATTCATCCTTATAACAGAAAATATCAGAAACACAGGAGAGAAGAAAAGGGAAAAAAAGAGGTCAGTGGCCTATTCATATATAATTTTGAGGTGAGTGGATAAATTTCCATTTTACTGATCTACTCAAACTCACCCTGTAATGGTAAGTGTGCAAATCAGGAAAGCGGACTGTCTGAAAGAAACAAGCTGGCCATGATCAAAAGTAAAGGCAAAATTAACTTGGAGGCATACATTGCATTTATTAAATCCATACAGCATTACTAGCTGCGATTTTGGCAAATCAATACAGAACCAAAAATTTTTACCAGCTAATTATATATTTTCAAAATGAAGTGGGTTGGGAACAAAAGAGGGAAAAAGAAGTTCCCAAGAAAAGAAAGTTATGATATACATCAGAAATTTGGGCAGCCGTCTCGTATAACTTCCTAGATATTGTATTAATGACTATCTACATGGAGAAAAGCTTCCAAAATTGGCTAAAATAGCGCGACAAACATGACCTGATAGTTCAATTTCAATTTGGAAAGATGATGTCGGGGTTCCTAATATGTGCGTTTTCAGCTGTCAGATCTTTCCCATCAGTCCCCATGGCATGAACATTAGTGGAAATGCTCCACAGTATATCCTCATTCTGCAACTTCTTGGACAAGAGGGAGGATGATCTTACTATTGCCTTTGATTTTGAGGATGAATGTTTAGCAGTCATACCCATGCCATTGGCAAGCAACCACCGGAATCCAGACTGCTGCTGTGTTGCCGTACCCCAAAGTTGCTTCTTTCCGAGTTTTGTAATGACACCAGCAAGATGAGTACCAGTGATTTTAAATCTTAACTCAGAGGTGCCTTTATCTGCATCATCTGTACTCTCCATCTGAACTGGCAGTGTTTCGCTCTCCTTTCTTTCAAACACCATAGTATGGTCTTGCTGCATTGCATGCTCATAAACTCTTTCTACTTGAGTTAGGACTAGCATTGGAACACCCACCGGTTCATAATTCCTGAGGGAATCTCTAAGTTGCATTACAAAAGCCACTGTGAGGTGGTTCCCCAAGAACCCGTGCTTCCCACCACTTGTTTTAGCCATGTCTATGAGATTTTTAAATCCTTCACTATCTAAATCTGTTATATCAGGATGATGAACTTTGAGGATATTCAATATTTGCTCTGAATTCTGATATTCTTCAATAATCCCTGCATCTAATCTCAACCATTGATCCAACGTTATTGACAGGCCCAACAATCCATCAATGTCATTGCCAATATGTCCACTATCTTCTATTTGTAACTCAGCAGCTCGTAAATTGGAAAACCCAGCCGGATTGACTCTTTTACCTCCGGAGGCAGATTTGGTATATTTGGGATGGATGTATGATGGTGCCTCCTCATTTAACATACCAGATTGTATTTTCAATCCTTCTATCAAAAGGGATTCAATCTTATTAATAGTCATAGGAGCTACATCTTCCAGAGACATACAGTCCAAGCCCATCATTTCATCTGTTAAATTTGACTTGAATTTGCAATATCTCCTATCATTTCCGAATTCTTCAAGCTTCTTCTGGGTACAATTTGAATCCCACCCAAAGAATAATTGCTGCTCCCACAAACCCTCCCTGCAACAGAATTAACAATAAAATTGGAATATTACCAATATGAAATAGAAGTCGAAGGGAAGAGAGCATGAAATGAATAAAAGAGAAAGGACAATCTGCTTAGCAGAGAATGCCACTAACATGCTTAGTTACCTTCCAGGACCCGCCATGCTGGTTTTAGCATTCCATAATATACATTCTATTGATTTTCCAGTAATATCCAGCAAAGGCATTAATTTGTTTATATGATCACGCAGCTCCTGAACTCCAGAAGATGCCATGTGCAACAGTATCTTCATTACATCGTTACCAATTTTTGCAGGCAGAACAACTGGACTAGATGCTTGAATGATTAAGCTGCCTCCATTCTTGGCATTTCCAAGGAGGGAAGGACTCATGGACCTCAAAAAGCCTCCATCCTTAGTTTGAATAAATGAACCAAGTCCTGGTCCAATTGAAGGTAACACAGGTACTTCTTCAGAGGCTAGCTCAATTGGACTTCCAAATCCACCAGAAAGAGTTTGTGGTGAGTTTTGGAAGTCCCTTTCATCTAAACCCCATTGCTGCATCAAAGTCTCAGTTTCCAGATCTTCAAGATCTTTGGCCCTCCTTCTATTTATTAAGGACTGACTTGCCCCTGCATGATCCTCTTCAGCGTCTTGAATAATTAAAGACAAATTAGGATCCAAAGCACAACCCCCAGAACTAAATCCAGGTCGATGGCTGAACTCCAATTCATCTGTATTAGCATCAAAATTGATAACTAAGTTACCTGAAGTTAGAGCTTCTTTCTCAAATTGTCTTAAAAGCTGCTCCCTGGGAGATTGCGGATCACCATCAATACTTGAGTCAAATGAACCACTCTCCAGGCCTAGCATGTTTAAGAAATCGCTTGCCACAGATTCAGTGATATCATCCAAGCTATGTGACCTTTTTGCCATCTTATGCACTTTATAATTTAACTTAACACCCATGTAGTTTTCCTGGTCAAGGAACTCAATTATAGGTTGCAAAGGATTCGATGCTAGCAATTCTGATGTCTTAGGAGCTGAACTTAGTTCTTCAATGCTTTGTGGATTGAAACACAAGCTATGGCTTTTATGTTTGCCATCGTCCACCATAACCCCATCCATGCAATTAACACTGATGCTATTCTTTGAATTACATATTGAATTCTTGTCTAAGGATATGTCATCATCCTTAATAATCTCATCTACATCAATGATTTCAACTGCAGACACATTAACTGTTTGAACAGTTGTCTGATCAAGTTTCAAGGAATCCTCTTCCGTTGTTTCTATCCCTTGTTCAGTAATGGTAAAGTCAGTACCATCAGACTCATGACCATTTGTTTCTTCAGTCAACTCGATTTCTGCAAGAGTTGGAGATCTTTGTTGTTCTACATGTTCTGAATCTTCCCCAGTTGAATCAGGGAAGTTCTCCTGATTAAGTTTCTGATACAGAAAACTGATTGATTCAGAAAAACCTGAGTTCAGATTTGGCAATAGGCCATGGCATATTTGCGCATCATTCGAATGATAAGGGAGGACCAATCCATCACACGATTCATGTGAAACACTCCCAGATTGCCAAAGCACTAGGTCCATGTTGCCAGGACTGGAATCATCTAAATTTCTTGTGGTGCTCAGCCTGCCTTGCTCCAAGTTAACAGGGTTGAGAACATTCATACCACCACTCAATTTCATCAAATCATCTTTAATCACTTGAAAACTGAAACTGACATTTAGACTAGCTCCTTTAGCCTTTCCAGTCAATCTATAACTCGTGGTCCATTTTCCAGAACTTTTGCCACTCCATAAATATTCCAAACTCAGAGGTAAAAGCCTCGTGAGATCAACCTGATGCTTCCCTATGTCAATTTCAGGTGCCCCAACAAGAGATGCATATATCAAGAAAAGCTTAGACTCATACTTAGCAGGGTGATTAGACCCACTTTGGCTACCATAAACGGTACACATGTGCATTAAAGTTTCATCAAATTCAGCAACACCCTGGAAAATCCTGGATGGGCGCGTCTGTAGAATAATGTTTTTCCTTTTCCAGAGCACACTTAAACTAAGGCCATTGAAATTGGAAGGCAATCCATCAATTGAATGGACATGAAGATTAAAACAACAATTGAATTTTTGATACCCAATATGAGTCAGAGCTTTCAAGGGCTTCTTCCAGTTCCATGCTGAGGATGGCTTCTTCTCCTTGGGCAACAGATCATCCCTTGGAAATCTTGGGTTTGCATTAATTTCTGGTTTTGAGGAACGGATTTTCCCAGTGGACTTAGATCGATTATCTAGCGGAGGTAGCAAAGCCTTAGATGGAGTATGGTGCAAGCAAAGAGCTTTACTAATTTCCTTGATGTCACGCAACAGCAGACCATTATTGGAACCGCCATCAGCATCATCGTGTCCACGCTCAAATTTGGATGCCATCGAATTCGTATAGAACAAAAGGCAAAATCCAACAGCTTGGGTCAGCTCATCGCAGTAGTAGCACTAATCAAGCAAGTAATCTACGGTCATTATCTTCAACAAATCAGAAAAATCATAAACTCAGTCAAAAAAAAAAAAAAAAGAAGTGATCAAGCAATCAAAGACCTCATCGTCTGGATAAAGTCAAAATTCACCAGCTAAGAGTTAACTCAAACTTGAGAACTTGTTTCATGAGTTACCAAATTGTTTTTTTTTTCCCCTCTGCTTTTGATTTTCGAGAAACTAAGAAGACTATAGACTTAGAATTTACATAGGAAAATTGCAACTCACTCTTAGCAGGAATTTACATAGGAAATGGTTCCTTGTTTGTAAACTCGTCCTCTGCTCCCATGATCCGGTGCTTTCGCTTCCCCGGGAACTTCGTGAGGAGAAAATGGGACAAAATAATTGTTTTGTCTTCCTGGTTTATTTTTCAATCTTTGACTTGTCGGACGGCGGAGTAGGTGAGCCGGAAAATAAGCTCTTGTAGCATCGCTGTTCTAAAAGGTTGACGCTTGGTTTTATGAGATGAAATCTATGGTTTCTTCTCCGTTATTTTCTTTGTCGGTATTTTCTGCAATCTGCGTAGAATGACAGATTGACAGCTTTTTTCTCAACCTACGCTTCCTGTCTCAAGCGGTGATGGCTGCTTTTTACAGTTTTATTTTATATAAAAAGATCGACGCTATTTATATGGTTATTAAAATTAAGAATAAATAAACTTAGACATAAATTATAAACAATAAATTTTAAAAAACCTTAGTTCTTAAAAAAAAAAAAAAAAACAAAGAACTTGTTGCTATAAGTAGAAGTATTTTTTATCAAAAAAACAGTAAAATTTCAATGACAAAATACAAATAAACCTCTCAAATAAATCTAATATCACATAACCCTAGCAGCATTTTAAATCTTAAGAATAATCCTCTAAAAATTTTTTAAAAAAAAGCTAAAAGCATTAAAAACCCTATTTAAAGAAATATACAAAAGACAGATAAATCACATATCTAACTATTTACAATAAACTCAAAGTAATAAAAAAAATATAAAAAAACACATAACTTAACCCCCACAAATATAATCAAAGTAAATTTTAGTAATAATTTATTAAAAGTGTTTGTTTGTCCTAAATATAGTAAAGATTCAATTTTTGTTTATATTAATTTGTTAAAAAATTACTGATAAATTAATTAAAATTCACGTAAAAAATAATTAAAAAGAACCTTAGATGGTCTATATATCAATTTTCTAGTTTTTAATTAAATTTTAATATTTTTAATTTTTTAAATTTTTAAGAGATTATTTATGAATTTTGAAATACAGGGATTTTGTGTCACTCAATTTTAGCGTGGGAGATTATTTATATTTTGACCCAATCCAAAAAGTAGGTATATCAATGAAAGACTCTGTTTCTGAACTAAGAATAAATTTATTGATAAAGCTGTAGTGTTTTAAAATGTTAAACATTGGCTTAATTTTACGGAAAAAATGAGGATTCCATACTAATTAGAAGGATTGGGTCGATTCAAATCCATATAACCTATCTCTGGTAAAAGTAAACATAAAAAAATTGAGTTTGAAATGCATATTTGCTACTCCTAAAGTATAGATGAGATGGTTTTAATCTCTTTAATTTAAAATATTTAATTTTATTTCTTCTAATATTTCAATCCATTTAATTTTGGTTTTTCTATTAAATTTTTAATTAATTATTGAATAAAAAAGAGGAATTATTTTATTAAATATGACATATTTTTCATGCTTATATATATAAAGATTAATGATGAAATATTATCTTTTTATACATAAAAAGTATAATTTAATTTGAAAAAGGAAGAAGGAAATAATCAATGTATATACCTTAACTAGCTTGTACCTTATATCATCTACGAATTTAATTATTTTTATTTAATAATAATTTGTATTATAAATTTAGATTATAAATTATAATATATTTAAATATAAATAAATTATTATTATTATTTTACCAATTAGATGACTATATAATTTGTATAATTATATTCATATAATTGTAATAGAATACTATATTTCTTTTAATTTGATAAAGTTGTTATATTAATATTTCAAAATAGCTAAATTTATTATTTGATTTTTTTATTTTTTAAAAATATTTTCTTAATATATTAATATTTAAATGAATTTATTTATAAGTTTTTTTGTTTAAAAAATTAAATTAATTACTTTATGTTAGAAAATTTAATTATTTAAATAATAAAAATTCATGAATTATCATAATTAATATGTTATTTCAAAAAATATATATTTTAAAAATATTTTTGTAACACCCGAAAAATTAAGGAAATTTTGAAATAAAATTTTGAAATTTGAAAAGACTAAATTGAAAATTTGATAGGGACTAAATTGAAAAGTTCAGGTTTCGGGTGGGACAACTTTGGAAATAAGAGAAAGTTTGAAAAAAAAAAAAGAGACCTACTCAGCAGGTTTCCGATGGCAATGGGGCTTGATATTTCCGGAATTCTCCAGAAGCCCCGCGAGCTGCATTTTCGGCCTTCCCCTTTTGGCCCAACGTCTCCGTCTTCTCAAGGCCTCTCCGGGGAAAAGCTTCCGGAGTTACCGCGCGATGCAGGCGTCCCTCCGGCGGTTCACGACGTCGACCTCAGACGAAGAAATTCAGCTGGGTCTCGCCGTCTTCTTCTCCCGTCGTCTGGTTCGGTGCAGTGTCGGCGAGTCACGGTGCGGCCATGGTTTCTTGGGTGGTAGCCTTTGGCCGGCCTTTTCCTCACAGTGGCCATCCCTTTTGCTCCTTTCTGATACTTTCACGAATTGAGAAGAATGGGTAATAAGTTGGGTTGTCTTCTTCCTTTCCTTCTGGGTTAGTTCGGCCAGGCCCTGTTTCTGGGTCGGCGGCGGCACGCCAACCGGTGACGAGCTGGGGCTAGAATCTCTGAGACCCGGTGAGTAATCCTAGATCATCGGATTTATTTTCTAGTAACTCTATAGTCGATTTCTCAAGATATGATGTTAAATGCTTT
>JANHAO010014926.1:0-15068 GCA_026873985.1 Saraca asoca
AAATATACCCCTATATTTTTATTATTTACACATATGCCCCTGTGTCGGTGTCCTATCTTTTTTGAAAATGCCGTGTCGCCGTGTCTGTATCCGCGTTTTCTCGTGTCCCTGTACTGATGTCGATGCTACATAGGAAAGTGGAATGAAAAACAACGGTGGAGTAGCATGGGGAGAGAGAAGCGGAAGCTTGAACATGGAAATCCTTGGCAGAGATTGGACACAATATATTAAAAAAATGGAAAGAAGACAGAGTAAAGTGAGAGATAGGGAGAAGGAGGCAGGGTTTTGAGATTTGAAGAGAGATATTGTGTATGACATAAAAAATAATTTTTTAACTCCCTAATTTATTTAAATTATTCTTTTCTATATTTTAAAAATATTTAATATATTAATTTTTAAAAAAAATTATTTTAAGAAGTTACTTAAAATAATTTATAATTTATTAAAATAAAATTTCTAATTATTTTTTAATTTATTTCTCTTTTCTTATTAATTAATAATTTATATTCTAATTAATTAAAAATCATCATCTTTGATATTTTTTTTTAATATTATCAATTTTTTTATAAAGTCAAAGAGGATAAAAAATTCACATAAAATTATATATTTGATTTATATTCATTAATTTAATAAAAATAAAAAAATAAAAAATAATATTATAAAATATAATTAATTAATTTTTAAATAATTTTATTCTTATTTTACATATTTTAATTATATTAATATATTTTAATATTAGAATAAATATAAATTAATTTATTTCATATATTATTTAATAATATTAATAAGTTCTTTTATATATTTTTTATTATAAACTAGTTCAGTTATTAATACTTATATTATAAGTTAATTTATCAATTTTTAATTTTTTATTAATAATTGATAATTAATAACTAATAAAATAATTAAAAACTAATTTATCAATTATCTATTAATTAATCAATTATTTGCGTGGCACAAAACGGCCGTCTGATTTTTAAACTTGGAAAAGCCAGCTTCTCCATGGTTTCATATAGGGTGGGAGACAACTGTCTGCAAAATGACCGGAGTTACTCTAGAAAGTGGAAAAAAGACTTCATCATCATAAGGCTAAAACTGGAAAATTGGTTGGAAGAAGGATCAACCTTAGCTTGACACGTGATAGACTAGAAAAACCCTGCTTTTTCTATTATAGTAGAAGTAGATTGTGTTGGATGTGTAGTGACTCGTACCTTCATTTTTATTTTCCTATTCTTGCCATCTATTTCTTAATTATTTGATCTTCCAACCGATATTGAATGCAAAGAATACAAATCAAAGCAACCGATAATAAGCAAAACCAAAAGCAGATATCTATAATTGTTATGATAAGAACATAAACAACAATTTTTTTCAACTAACAATAGGATATAATTGTAAAAAAGAGTAATTTAATTTAACACCCTAAATCATAAAAATAATGATACAACATAAAATAGTTAGTTTCTAGTTGTTCGATCAGTGGTTGATTTGTTGAAGTTAAATGGAGTCGGTATTAGACGTAGGTTACCTTCTGTCAATTGACTATCCTTTGATTGAACGACCTAAGACGTATCAGAGAAGAATAGTAAAAAAAAAAAAATGTCTCAACAAGTAGATAATAAAAACCATGAATTGAGAAGCATAAATTATGTGACAAAACAATGCCAACTATCTAGAAAGATTCCCTCAAGCATCTCCAATGTGTTGAAGACACGTGATCACACGTCATTTGCACAGAAGCATGCCAAATGATGCGCTCGACGCCTATATATATCACCTTGTACACACTCTTCTAGACATTTGCTTATATTAATTGAAATTCTATTCAAGTATTAACTTAAGCATCAGAGCGTGCTCAGCAGGCCATTTTTGTCATGTGCGACTAACTTTTTTGTACTTGCTAGTCGCCATTCAATTGGACTTTTTCTTGTTGTTTGACCTCAACACTTGACAGAGTTTCATTTCTTGGTCAAATGACTTGAAACATATCAGAGGAGAATTGTACAAACTAACTGTTTTAACAAGCAGATGATAAAAAAAATGAATAGGTTAGCATAAACCATATGATAGCATTAATTGCCTAGCGAGATTCCCGTAAATATCTCTAATGTGTTGAAGACACGTCGTCACACACCATTCGCTCAAAAGTGCACCAATTGATATGTTCGACACCTTTATATATCACCTGGTGCTCACTCTTTCGAACACTTTACTTACACTAATCGAAACTTTATTTAAGTATTGACTTAGGTATTAAAACGTGTTCAACAAACCACTTTTGTCATGTGCGGCTATCTTTTTTGTACTTACAAGTCACCATTTAGTTGGACTTCTTCCTGCCATTTGGCCTTAACATTTGATAGACTTTCAAATACCAATATTTTTTCTTTGAAAAAATAAATTGAAATAGCAACCGATAAACCCTTAAAGAAGCATTGATCTCATCCATTGCCACTGCATACTATACAAGTCCAATAATGTATTTAACCAACTGGGCCGACCTTCTTACTATTAAAGCATGCAACACTTAGTGATAGAGTAGCAATTACTTGCATATATTATTCAGACATACTATACATAAAGAAGTGCTTTTATACATATCCCACGTCTAAAATGACTTGCGCTCGTTCATGTTTTAACTATATAAAAAATTATTTAATTTTTCATATAATTAAAATGTGAGCGAGTATGACGTTACAAGTGTATTTAACATTATCCTTTTATATATAGCACCACACCAACATGTCTACAAAACATTAAAGAAGGCAACTTTGCATCTTACTGGTAGTTAAAAAATTAAATAACTAAATACGTAATTAATTTGGTCCATCACTAATTTGGTGTTGTTCCCTCAGTATCAATTTATTCCTTAGATTATTACCTTGCATCTAATTATATCCTTCTTTTAGTAGATCATTTAAAACTGTAGAATAATTGATGATATGACATTTGATTTGTTGACAAGATAATATTACAATATTAATCTGATTATATATTTATCATTTCCACGCTAGCAATTGCATTGTTATGTCAATAGTTAAGTTAATTGTTCAAATGACATTAATATTTAGAAGGACTAGATTGAACTTGAATTGAATTGATGTGAGGACTGAATTGATGTTAAAATCTTTAGAGGACTTAAGTGGAACTAATTAAATATTTGGAGGATTAATACTAAACAAATTTTCATACTACATTGATACAATGTAAATTGGTGAAAGACTAAAAAGGTTTATAGTAAAAAGTACATACACCACAAAAAATACAAATAAATTGCAACGATTGCTTAACAGTGATCATGATGAATCCGCGCTATATGAGTATTATAATGACAATTTATTAACCGTAGCAATTTACAGGTCTAGGACATGTATTTGCACGCTTTCATGATAACCCCAACTAAATTTGAAAAAAATAATGTTCCTTCAAACGCAAAACACAAAATTTTGGGTGTTATATCAAGACAAAAATCTAGATTTCACATCTTTGAAACTTGTTTTGTTAACCTTAAGGTTCAGCAATTAAAGTTTGATAATGTCTGCCTTCGATTTATGTTCACCATTAGTAGGCAACGTTTTCTACTGGATTCATAAAGTTACAGTTAAGCCAATGCTTATATTCTTTTAGATGATAAATTGATCTCAATTCCAGGAATTTAGACTCTGAATAGAGCAGCTCATCTCATGGCATTTTTTCTATGACCTGAAATGATGATTTTTGAATGCTTTCTGTTTCCGAAACAACAATCTAGGAGTTCATTAACTTCTTTAGCATTTGTAGATATTTAAATTTTGAAGAATTATAGGAAATATGTAAGGTAGTGTTATGGGAGAAAATCGGCTTTGAAGAATGAGATATGCACGAGCCCAGCAGAAGTTAAGTTACTCAGCTCGTTGAAGACACCCAGTGAGCACCACCTCGCTCATCGCTAGGAAACAATATAACGAGGTCATCATGAGGCTAGCTGCTACTCGAGCTCGCTATGCTACAGAGACAGCACCAAGCTCACTAAGAGATCCACCACAGCGACCCCGAGCCGAGAATTTTCGCTTAGGAGGATGAACATCTCGCTCGGCAATGCGATACCGAGTGACAAACACACATATATCAGCTTGTAGCTGACAAGAAGGGCCCACCCCGCAGAAAGTAGTCTGCAACAGGCAGATTGCAGGAATTTTATTGTCTTTCATATTTATTTCTTAATGTAATATAATTGTAGCTTGTAATCATTATATGTAACTCTTCCTTCTTCTATAAATAGGAATACATTGTTAGAATAGGGGAGGGGCTGGAAAACTTGTAAGCAAAAGTTCTGTAAAAATCTCCTTTCATATATTAATAAAAGCTCCGCCGTAGATATAGGGTCTGGTACCACCCGAATTTAGCCGGATCATGTTAAAAGATTGCGCACGCCTGCATCTTTCTTCCTTTTGACCATCTTCGTCATCCTTTAGTTTGCACATCCTCTAAACTAGAAAACAGTTTGGGGTTTAAGAACTACACACCCATTGACAGGAATTTGGCAAAACCAAATTTCACCATCAATATTTTGGCACTGGAAGGACAGCCTATCTATTTTCTGCATTTGTTTCCCCGGAACATCCATTCCTACAATAATAATGGTAAGAGGAAGAACCACTCAGAGTTCAACCGCTCTAGTCTTTCAACTAGTAGACACTCCCATCGTAGGGGCTCACCAACATTCTACTACTATCCCTAGAACTGAAGAGGTGCAAATACCCGGTTAGCCCCAACCTACACTCGAAAGTACAGTAAAAGAGTTGGTTGAAACTGTTAAAGCACTGGCATAGGCACAGGCCCAAGGTGCTCAAAGACAAGAAGAGATCATGGAATAACTCTAGTAGTTCCGTAAAGAAGCTTAGAAGGAAACTCATGAAGATCGCGATAGTCAACAACTGAAGGGCTCGCAATGAGCAGAAAGCTCCACCCCTCAGCCTGAAATGCAAAACCTGATAATGGAGGAAGTCCTCCAAAGGCTTAAATGACTAGAAGAATGCCCACGGTTTTAAAGCAATCAACCTCGCTACGAGGAAAGCTCACCATTTTCTGTGGAGATCAAAATGTAACCTCTCCCACAGAAACTTAAAGTGCCCATGATCTCGCTGTATGATAGGAATAGCGACTCAAGCGACCACCTGGATGCATTCAATATCCAGATGGATCTTCAAATAACTGACCCTCTAGTGAAATGTCGTGTCTTTCTAGCCACATTAGGCGGAATATCTCAGACATTATTCAGAAACCTCCTAGCTCACAGCGTCAACAGCTAGGAAGAATGCCAAAGGAAATTCATTGACTAATATCGGGGCATTGACGAGACAACTCGCGCCTCCTTGCCATCTCGCAATGATCTTTCAGCACAAGAATGAATCATTGAAAGACTATATAGCCAGATTTAGGCACGAAGCCAACTTCGTGGAAAACCTTTTAGAGGAAAGTATCTTAATAGCCATCTCAGTAAGACTTCATAAAGATAGGAAGCTATATAGAAGCCTTTATAAGTCCCCAGCTCGACACCTCACTGAATTCTATGAGCAAGCTGCCAAACAAATAAGATGGGAAGAAACCTTCGGAACAGAGGAATCCAAGTAGAAAGTGGACACTAGTGGTGCCACTGCGAGTAAAAAGAGGAATGATGATAGTGGCAGTCATGACCCCAATCCCCAGCTCACAAAGAAGGCAAAGTCCCCATGACCTGGAGGTAGCTTCGAAAGCTACGCCATCCTGTCAGACACACAGGATAGAATTTTTGCCATAGAAAGGCATAATGAAGACTTTGGGAGGCCCAGGCCAATGAGAGCTCCCCCCAAATCCAAAGATGCAAGTAGATTTTACGCTTATCACAATGAGTTTGGACACACCACTTCAAAATGTTAGGCGTTGAAAAATGCCATAGAAGATCTCATCAGAAGAAGCCGGTTATAGGATTATGTGGTAAGGTTGATAGAGCAGCGAGCTTAGCAAGCCCAGCAAGTTACAACTCAACAGCCAGAACCTTCCATTAGAACCATATTCTAATTCTGTAACATTCTCATGAACCTTATTATGTTTTGAAATCTCTGTATCAATCGCCCAGTGGAACGCTGCTTGAAAAGAGTTGCCTTATGACTAAACCTATCGAACTCATAGCCGATTGGCCAAGATACAGAAACACTACCCAGCTAGCAATGAGTTATAAAACAAAACGAAACTTGTTCGAGGGTGAGACGACCTAGAACCTACCTCGCGTCCGAGGGTGAGACGACCTTTGAGCCTACCTCATGTCCGATGGTGAGACGGCCCAAAGCCTACCTCGCAACAACAAAATAAAACAAAACAAAACTCGTCTGAGGGTAAGACGGCCTAGAGCCTACCTCACGTCTGAGGGTGAAATGGCCTTTAAGCCCCAAAGCCTACCTTACGATAACAAAACAAAACAAAAATTGAAGGTGAGACAGCCTTTGAGCCTTTCTCACAATGAAAACAAAAACCAAGGGTGAGACGACCTTTAAGTCTACCTCGCAACGAAAATAAAAATCGAGGGTGAGACGACCCCAGAGCCTACCTCACAATGAAAACAAAAATTGAAGGTGCGGTGCCTACCTCAACGATACACTCAAACCTAATTATAGGCTACTAGTCCATCACAATACAAGAACGCTAAAACAAATTTATTGCAACTCTCATGCAACCAAGTATCAACAACTAACATGCGGACACTAAATCGCAGCTCACATGCTAACTCTTATCAGGCGCAGCTTGTATGTGACTTAACTATTTGCCCGTCATGAACCGAGGAAGAGTTAGACAACAAGAATAGTAAAGAATTGAAAGAACAGGCAATTGGTCAAGAAAAATATTTCATTAATCTGCAGAAATGTACAAATAGTGGTGTACAAAGCATCTAATACAATTTTCAGAAGCCATACAGAAGAGCTCATACACTAGAAAGCCTCAACGAGGTAAAGATTACATCAGAAGAAGAAGAAATATAGAAATCGAAGGGCAAAAAGCCTGAAAGCCTAACACTACCATTCCAGTAAGAAAGTGAAGAGCCAGCTACAAGGAGGCAAACTTCCACCAGTAGGAAGACCAGCAACTCCACTCTTGTAGTCTTCCTATCCCTAACCAGCGGTTCCTCTTGGACTAGACCTATTGTAACTCAAAAAGGCACCAAAGGTCCAGCTAATAGAGCTGGATTCCATGGTAGGACCGGGGGGAGATAATTCAAGATCTGCACAAGACTCCCCAGGAGCATGCAAGACGAATCCTATGGGGAAGCCACATGCAATAGTCTATCCATGCTTCCAAGCATTCTGCAACAGGCCATCCATATCTCAACAAGCTTCACCGGAAGCCAAAATATCAAAAGCGTAGGGGGCTTAATAGGCTCTTCCATTAAACTTTTATGAGAAAAAGAAAGAAGACCCTCAGGGTACAAAAAGACTAGCTCAGTCCAATGAAAAATCCAGAAGACATCTAGTTGATCTTAATCTAACAGCCTAAAGCAAATGGTAGTGCTATGCCAATAGCCAAAAACTGCGAATAGAAGAAAGCATGGCCTAAAGTAGGATGAAAAGATAGAAAAGAAACCTAAAAAGATAAATCAGGTTGGCAAGGACTTTGATTACAGATAAAGCCTCGAAAAAATTGCAACTCCCAATCCGCAAAGCGAACTGAGAGTTAGGGGGCTTATGTTATGGGAGAAAATTGGTTTTGAAGAATGAGACATGCACAAGCCCAACAGAAGCTAAGTTACTTAGCTCACTAAAGACGCCCAACGAGCACCACCTTGCTCATTGCTAGAAAGCAACATAATAAGGTCATCATGAGGCCAGCCCGCTAAGCAGTTGATCATTCTGCTCTAGCTCGCTATGCTACAGAGACAACACTGAGCTCGTTAAGCAATCCACCACAGCAACCCTGAGCTGAGAATCTTCACTTGGGAGGATGAACATCTTGCTCGGCAAAGGAATACCAAGTGACAGATACATATATATTAGCTTATAGCCGACAAGAGGGGCCCACCCCATAGAAAGTAGTCTGCAATAGTCGGATTGTAGAAATTTTATTGTCTTTCACATTTATTTCTTGATGTAACACAACTGTAGCTTGTAATCATTATTGTAACCCTTCCTTCCTCTATAAATAGGAATACATTGTTAGAAGAGGGGAGAGGCTAGAAAACTTATAAGCAAAAGGTTTGTAAAAATCTCCTTTCATATATTAATAAAAGCTCTGCCATGGACGTAGAGTCTGGTACTGCCTGGATTTAGCCGAACCATGTTAAAAGATTGCACACACCTCCATCTTTCTTCCTCTTGACCATCTCCGTCATCTTCCAGTTTGTACATCCTCTAAACCCAAAAATAGTTTGAGGTTCAAGAACTATATACTCGTTGATAGGAATTTGGCAGAACCAAATTTCACCGACAACAGGTAGTGAAATATTATAAATTAAATACTATATAATTCGTTTGAAACAAAGTAAAAGATATAGAGGAAAATCATTGTAAAAAACCTATGACTTTGAATTCCAAAACCTTAAAAACCCATAACACTATATATAGCCTCTGAGAGCTCAGAATTATGAGATTTTCCTTCAATATGAAACCTAATACTAGCCATTGAATTATGCTTTCTTTGCAATAGATCTATTATTTTTACTGAAGAATCAAAATTGGCTACTATCAGCAAAAAGAATGAGTAAGCTTAGTTAAGAAGCAGTATTGTAACTACACAAATCCAACAGCTTGGAATATTTCATCTTACAGAATTGAGCATTAGGTTTGGAATTACTATTGAAATTGTTGTGGTTGATCTTGACATAGCTCAAAGTAGCCATTAGTCGTAAAATGATTGACCATGATCAATAGACCGAGGCTAGTTAAAGAAATGGCTGCGGCAAAGACATGGTCTCAAGCCCAAACTAGTCGACCTATTACATCTGGTTGATCAGCTTCTTCATAGAAGTTGGCCAAACAAGGCTCAACAAATTAACTGCTTAGTTGACACGTGACAAAAGGCGTGACCTAAGTATCCACAAACATTGTGATTATAGTAACCATCCAATGAGAATTTCGCTTACACTACCAATACACTAGAGACATATAGTTGCACATCATTCATCTAAGAGTATGACAATTGGTATACTCAATACTTATATATACCAACATGTATCTCTTCTTCAGACCATCTTCACTACATTTATCAAAACTCTATAAGCATATTGACTCGATTGTTAGAGCATGCTTGGCGGACCACTTCCATTATGTGCGATTGACTTTGTTGCATGTGCAAGTCATCTAGCAACCACTTGCCACCCTACCGATCAATTGTTCCTCAAATGAGAGTTTCTTTTGGCATCTTCTATGGCTTTCTTGGTCATCTCATGTCTTAACATTCTCACTCGTGCCTTGTCACTTGACGAGCATTGCCATGACAAAAGAACCCAAAATGAACACCATAGAGATCATATGGTAGAACAAGTTTATAGGATTACTACTGAGCTTAAGCATGACACACTAGTAGAGCAGGTTCGCCGTTATGGGAGAAATTAGAAGCTCTCCAGTGCACTTAAATGCAACTTGCTTTGCCTTCACCACCCCTGGTCCTCCAAGCCCTATTCTCATGGAAGTTTATCCAGTCATTTTTGTACCTTTTCCTTAACTAACCTAACCCCATTGCATTTCTAAACCTTAACAGCTTTAATCATGCTTGGCACCCCTCTATAAGAGCAAATCTCTATTCCTACTGCTCCACTGCCAGTGATTACCTTTGTCCACCCACCCTTGAACCACCATCTCTTCCTACGACAAACCTCCCAAGTCCAAACTCCAATTAATCAACTTGTTCCCAATGTCTCTATTAATCTGCCACACATGACTGATGTCTGCCACCATGTATAGCATGTCAACCTACACATGAGCTTTATAACTTATTGAATCTAACTATAAACCTAACCTAGACCTCTATGCAACTGTCTTCTTACTAGGAGGAGAACTGCCTATTTTTTACTACTGTGATGGTTGCTCCTTTACCTACCTATTTCAAACCACCAACCTATATTAACCCGTATGATAGTACATTGGATTCACAAGAACATTTGGAAGTGTTTCAAGCTTCAATGTTGTTAGATGCTCCAGATGACATTATGTGCGGCATTTTTTCTACCACCCTTAAGAAAGTTGATCTATGTTGGTTCACAACTTCACCAAGACAGTTGATCAATAGATTTTACTAATTCACTAATGCATTTTCCACTCATTTTGCAATTAGTAAAGCACCCAAAAAAACATCGATGACCTTAGTTAATTTCTAGCAGGGTGAGACCCTTAAGGAATATTTTGCTTCTTCAACTCTCTAGTATTAGAAATAAGAGACCTCAGCGAAGGTGTGACAGTGCAGCAAATCAGCTCAAGCCTTTACTCTAGTTACTTTTCCCTTTCATTGGCCAAGTGATACGTTATTTCTGTCTCAGAACTCTTGGCCTAATCTAGAAGTACATTAATGTGGAAAAGGTTAAGCATGCTCTATGGCAGATTAAACATATATAGTTTAGTGATCTGTCTTCTAGGGACAGAGTTCCTGAGTGGGAGAGGGCACTTCTCCTGAGGTCATTCAACAATTATAAGTCGCTAAATGTGTTGATAAGTCACATCATACAAGACATCAGACCCATCAAACTAATGAAGTTTCCTTGCAAAAATGGTGAAAATTTCCCCCAGTTGACAAGTCAAAATTTTGGAAGTTCCATCAGAATTATAGGCATCAAACAGATAAGTGTGTTACCTTGAAAGACAAGGTTGAGGTGCTTATTAAGAGAAGCACCTTTCAAAATGCAAGAAATTTCATATAACGGATAGAAAAAAGGAAGAGCAGGAATAAGATCGCTTCTCACAACTGGCTTGGTCAGAAGGGAAATAGGTTGAGGTGACCTTTTCTATCTTAAAGACTGTCAAAATCATTACTAGAAGTTTTATCGGGGGAGGAGTCTCCAAAAATACTAGAAAGAGGCACCTTAGGATGATAATGACAGTGGAGGGAAAGCAAAGGATTGAGAAATATGAGTTGATCTATTTTACAAAATAGGATTTTAGGGACATTGACTAGGATCATGATGACTTGATGGTCATTTCAACATTGTTGCACAATTTTATCGTCAAGATAATACTCATTGACTAAGAAAGTTTTGATGATATTTTGTATTTGCATGCTATAAAGCCTTAAATATCCTTAAAAGCATGTATAAGCCTTACATAGTTATATTGATTGGTTTCATAGGAGGGCAGGTTCATGTGGAAGGAACAGTGACCTTGAGGTTAACTCTAGGGACATGGCCATTGATGAAAAATCTAGATGTCACTTTTCTTATTGTAGCCACTCCTAATAGTGCCTACAATGCAATTCTGGGGAAGCTATCTTTGAATTAGGCCTGGGTTATATTCTCCACCCCTTATGTATTGATGATGTTCCCAATAGTTTAAGGAATTGGGGAAATATGGGCTAATCAACAAGTCGAGTAGGTATTACATGGCAAGCCTAGCAAAGAGCAAAAAAAGCACTAGTGCAGCGAAACAGATGATTGTCAACAAAAAGGATAAAGAATGTCAAATGATGGATTTAATGTTGCTTAATGTTTGACATGATAATCTATGCTGGCCAGAGCCGAGTTTGAATATGGAGGAAGTGTAGATTTTTAGGGAAGACGATGAGTAAGTAGTAAAAATTGAGGCTAAGTTAAAGGAAGCAGACCAGGACCAGTTAGTGAAGCTTCTGAATAATTATGTTGAAGTGTTTGCCTGGACACCCATCGACAGGCTGGGGATTGACCTGAGAGTAACTTGTCATAAATTGTCAATTAATCCAAGCATAAAGCCCATGCAACAGAAGAAGAGAGACTATGGCTCTAAATGATAGAGGGTAATAAGGGAAAAAGTAGAGAAACTACTGAATGCATGATTCATCAAGGAAGTCTTATACACTACATGGCTGGCAAATGCGGTCATGGTCAAAAAAGCTACACGAGGATGGAGGATATATGTGGACTTCACAAATCTTAACAAGGCTTGTCCTAAAGACTCGTATATATTCCCAAACATTGATCAGTAGGTGAATAGTGCAACAGGGTTTGAAATTCTTAGTTTTGAGGTGCATTCTTAGGTTATAACCAACTCAAAATGCACTACGAGGATGAAGACAAGATAACGTTCATAATTGATTAAGGAACCTTCTACTATAAGGTAATGTCAATCAGATTGAAAAATGTAGGAGTGATATACTAAAGGATGATGAACAAGGTGATTTTGAAACAATTGGGTACAAGTATGGAAGTTTATATTGATGATATGATAATTAAGTCAAAAAGCTTAGAGCAATATTGGTTGGATCTAGAAGAGACATTTGAGATCTTGAGAAAATTTCAGATATGGTTAAATTTGAGGAAGTGCACATTTTGGGTAAAGGTGGGAAAATTCCTTGGTTTTATGCTAACTGAGTGGGGCATAGAGGTTAACCTATCCAACTGTCTGTTATAATTAACATAAGGATCCCATCAACCATAAAAAGGGTGCAGATGCTCATTGAGAAGGTCATGGCTTTCATGTGTTTCATGTTTAGGCCAGCTGATAAACACGCTCCTCTCTTTAAGTTGCTTAAAAATGTCAAATTTTGAATGGACTAATGGTTGTGAACAAGCATTCTAAAAGCTAAAAAAGTACCTGACCATACCACCCATGCTTGCTTGATCAAAGTCGGGGAGAAACGTTATATGTATACCTAGCAATGATTGCAGAAGCCGTAAGGTCAATGCTCATCTGGGAAGTTGAAGAAGAACAGAAATCAATGTACTTCACAAGTTGTGCACTACACAGAGCCAAAACAAGTTACCAACAAATAGAGAAGTTAGCCTTTGCATTGTTATTGGTATCCAAGAAGTTAACACCGTACTTTCAAAGTCACTAAATTGTTGTTCGAACAGATGCTCTAATTTGAGAAGTTTTGTGAAAACTCGATTTGGCAAGTCAGTTAATAGCATGGGCAATAGAGTTATCAAAGTATGTACTTTTTTACAAAACAAGGAAGGTGGTAAAAGCCAAAATAGTAGCAAACTTTGTAGTAAAGTTAGCAAAAATAGAAAAATGGAGTTAGAAAACCAAACGTGGGCATTATATGTCGATAGTACATTGAACAAAAAAGACAGTGGGATGGGTGATTTTAGAAGGACCTGTGGACTTAGTCTTGGAATACTTGTTAAAATTGGACTTCAAAGCAACAAATAATCAGACATAATATGAAGTGCTAATAGCTGGGTTAAAGTTAGCAAGAGAAGTGGAAGCATGATCATTGAAAGTCAAAAGTGATTCTCTGCTAGTAATTTCCTAAGCCAGGGGAGACTGAGGTGAAAGAGAACTGTCAAGATATGCTGGCATAGAAATGCAAGGAACTTGTCTGGAGAATTCAATTTCAAGTTGGCAAGAATTCTTAGGGAAGAAAATGATAGCATAGATGCATTGGCCAAGTTGGCTAGTGCCAACGCAATAACAAACAATAGAACTATGATATAAAAAACATTACAGTCCCCTTACACAAATAAAGAAATATGCATAGAGTAGGAAGAATCATGGTTAAACCTAATTGTGATATTCTTAGAAGAAGGGTAGCTACTAGAATATAAAAAAGAAGCTAAAAAGGTCAAGCAAAGAGCATCACATATTTTCGTGAAAGGAGGATGATTATATAAGAAAGGTTTCTCTCTCTGGTCGCTAAAATGCCTCTGGTTAAGCAAAGCCAATTATGTTATGAGAGAAATTCATGAAAGCATTTGTTTGAGTCATACAGCTGGAGTAGTGATTGTATTCAAGGCTATTTGCTCAGGGTATTTAGGCCTAAGATGAAAAAAGAATCCTTTGAACTTGTGTAAAGGTGTGAAAATGCCAGAAATTTGCAAAGGTTTAGAGGCAACATGTAGTAAAGTAGATATCCATCTTTGGCCCTTGGCTGTTCGACCAATGGGGCATAAACCTACTAGGACCATTCTCAGTTACTCCTGGTCAATTAAAGTATGTAGTGATAACGGTCAACTACTTCACTAAATGTATAAAGTTAGAGCCCTTCTAACCATAACCCCAAATAATGTACAAAAGTTAGTTTGGAAAAACATCATTTATAGGTAAAACTTTCTAAAAGTAGCGTAAGGAAATTGCTACCAACTACTTTCAAGTATGGCTTCGCCACAATAATTATCTCCAATAATGGAAAGTAATTTACTACCAATGACTTTCAAAGTTTCTATCAAAGGTATATTCACAACTATGCATCTATTATGAAATAATGAATCTCATATATCTATAAATGAAGGTTAGTGATTAAGCAAATGTTTACATCTATTGAGCACCCCCAATCAAATGGACAAGTCGAGTTGGCGTATAGGATCATCTTGGATGGGCTAAAAAAAAAGGCTAGATGAAGCAAAAGAAAAATAGGTTGAGGAATTGCTAAGCATTTTGTGATCATATAGAACCACCATTCATTCCACCATTGGCGAGACTTCTTTTATGCTTGTATATGGGAGAGAAGCCATTCTCCTAGTTGAACTCAAGCAATACTTAGACCATAGAGAGTAATACGAATGGTAAGAAAATGAAGAAAGGAGAAAGGAAGAGCTAGATATGTTGAAAGAAATAAGAGAGATGGTTCAACTCTAAAATGAGCATTATAAGGTGAAAGTCATCAAAATTGCAAATAAAAGAATAAGAAGTAAAGAATTTATGAAGTGAGATCTAATCCTTCGTCAAGCTGATGTGTTAAATTTCGCAAGTGCACGGTGTAGTTATAGCTAGTATCGGCAAATATGGGTCGATCCCACAGGAAAGCTATTTTAATTACTAGAATCTTTACAACTCAACTATCTAAATCAATAATAAAGAAATAAAAGAAATAGATAAAGAGAAGCAAAAGAAAGAAAGAAGAACAGAAAATAAAAGAAGAGATTGCTTAAAGAAAGAAAGAAAGTAAATAAACAATCAAAGAAAAGACTTAAATGTAAAAAGCCTAGGATTAGGATTCAC
>JANHAO010014927.1:0-15067 GCA_026873985.1 Saraca asoca
TAAATCATCAACATGATCACAATATGCATTCTAAGATGAATATTCACCCTTCAATATCCAAATCCACAGATCGCTTAGTCATAGACGCAATAGAGCTCCAATCAAATTGACTCTAGGGTACCTATATTCGACTAACAATGTATCCATTCTTCAAGCTTTAAACAAGCTCAGCTCCATTATGATTTATCCCTGTAAGTTTAAATCTGGCATAAGGAGAAACCTTTATAATAATTACATGCCCCAGCAATCAAAACTCCTTTAAATACTTTACTTAAAGCTAAAGAAATAAGAGATACCATATTCATTCTAACCTAGGGTCTACTAACCCTAAAAATACCTAGAAATTTTGAGATGAATTGAAAGAAAATAGTAAAAACTCAAAAGTTCATATTATAAATTGAAGTTTTAGAGGTAAGGATTCACTCAATTCTAATTCAAGAAATTATAATAGAGTAAAGAGATGAAACACAAAAGAAATGAGTAGTATTTGCCTTTTCAAAATTATACTGAGTAAATGAAAATGCAATAAATAGTCATTATTTCAAAATTTTCTCCATCCAAGTTGACTCATAAAGAATGCTTAACTCTATGCTAAAATTTTGGCTTTTATGAGTTAACTCGTATGCCTAGCTTAAGGATTTGCAATTTGACCTGTGTGCATAGTTCAAAATTTGTGAATTGACTTGCTTGAATAGCAAGGCTCTTGGGCAAAGTTCAATAAGCTATAAGTCAACTTGTGAGCCTAGAATTTACAAATTTAAATTGTTGTTTTGAAATTGTTGATTAAAAATCATTTCTAAACAATTTCAAAACATTTATTTCAACTCAAAAGCATATTTTCCAAATATGAAACTTTGTTAAATCATTTAAGAACATAGAAAAATACTTTTGAAAATTTTTTCCAAAATCCTTGACACAAATCCTTGAGATAAATGCTTCTTAAAATTAGCTTGAACTTTGAGATAAATTCAAATAAATCATAACCTTTATATTAAGGTGATCTTAGGCCTAGACTAAGTCTACATTAAGCAATCCAAGGCCTTCCAAGATAAAACCACTAAAATTTAACACATTTAACACATCTAAAACATTTGTTATCATCAAAATAAATTATAAATCTTTTGAAAATAAGGGCTAGACTCAACAACCTACTCATTTTTTATTATGACAAAACCATTCTAGGGTTAGATAAAAAAAAATATAAGTATTCAACACATGTTCATACAAACTCCCTCACAAATAGATATCTCCCCCTCAAGGTATGCATATAAAAAAATAATTCAGCATGCAATTCACAAGTCTCAAAATATCAAATTTTTCTCCCACTTCTGACACCATAAAAAATATAGAAGAAAGACATAAAAGTACTAAAGATCAAACATAAATTAAGCCATGTGTATCCAAACTATCAAGTGGCAACAGCAGAAGCAAAAAACAAACTTATATGAAAAAGAAAAAAAAAAAGCTAAGGGAAACAATTTATAAGCAACAAGCAAATAGTAATGTCTATTCTTCAAAAGGCATGACATATTCATTAATCTCAATGATTTATGCCTTCATGTTTTTTAAGCAATCATGGAGTTCTTTGACATCAGGATTCATGTTAGCTTCGAAGGAATTAAACCACTCTTGCATATGATCCAATCTATCATGAATTTCTCTCTGATCTTCACAAACTTCCTTAAAGTTCTTCTCCATTTGAGCATAGTAATGATTTTTTTGAATTTGCATTTGCTTGAGAAGAGTTAGAGTTTCTTTATGTGCGTCACTGCTCCCAACAAAACTAGAAACTCCAACAATGGAAGATCAAGCACCAGTAGAAATTATCCTTCTCCATTTTTCATTTGTGTATTCAAGACCCATTTGGTGATATGTTTCTCACCAAGAAGGGTAATGTTGTCGGTATACTTAATTTCTCTCCCAAGCCTTATAGAAACTCTGAAAAGTGTGAAGATCTAAGTTAAAAGCATACCATAAGATAGGAAGTTTGTATAACCCTTAGCTGCAAAGTGGCCTATGTAAGTTAAGATGAGATATAGAATGTTGACATGAATATCCTTATTAATAGCCTACATGAGAAGTAACATACATTCTACAATATTAGTGTAATTTATGCCCCTAACAAGAATGACTTTAGAAATAATGAAATGCAATAGACGATCTTCTATGGATAGTCTAATAATTATCAATTTCCTAGATTGAAATATATGAGCATAATTAGGAAATAGAAATTTGATGAGTTCTTCTCTTGAGTAATCTTGCAAGTCTTTAATGGTTACCCACTCACCATAACCATTTATATCAAACATCTCACATAATACCTTAACATCTAAATTTATTATTTTCTGCATAACAGTTATTGACAATTGTCCTTTTTCAACACCCAAATTTGTATAAAACATCCATACAAGTCTAGGATAATAGTGGGCATTAAAAGTGACAAACTTACTAAACTTGTATTTTTTGTCTTTCAATTCAAGGTAACTATCATTGAGAAAGTTAAAATCCTAATACTTTAATATTTAACTTTTTCGACTTTGTAAAAGACATACATTTTATAAGATTTATTGTTGGTGCAAACTTCACCTTTTCGATTTGAACATTTGTATATGTGGCTCACTTGTCACCCATAATCTTCTTTTGAGATCCAAAATCATCAGCCATTGAGTTTTCAATTCTCCCTATTCTATATGTAATTTGCGAGTCAAATCACCATGCTTCTAACTTAAAAAATTTTCAATTTTCCTAATTTTCACCACATCCAAACCATAAATCTTAACTCCAAACAACTCAAAATCACATTGAACAACATGAAAGATAAAAAATGATCAACAAGGCACCTATAAAACAAATTAGGCGCCTCTCTAGTGCCTAATTCAGTAATTAATTCAATGAAAATGTAATTTAAATATACCTAAAAACAATTTAAAATAATTGATGAACATTACTGAAAAACTAAAACAAATACAAATGAATTTACCAAATCAAGAGAATTCAAACCATAGTTCAATAATTGTTATCTCATCTAAAAGATTTGAATGCAATTATTATCGATGGCTATATACTCTGCTTTCATGATGAGCAAAGCCTCACTATTTTGCTTTTTGTTGTACCATCAGACTAGGGAATGGCCAAGAAATTAACATGTTTCATTTGTACTCTTCTGATTCATTTTATTACTAGTAAAGTCAACATCAGAATAATCTACTAAAAAATCAGAGCTTACTCTAGGATACTATAACCCCATATGTAGTGTAGCTACAAGGTATCTTAAAATTCTTTTAATAGCAATCAAATGTGATTCTTATAGATATGCTTAAAATCATGCACACATATACACACTAAATATTATGTCGGTTCCACTAGTAAAACTCGAAGGTTGTTCAATGTACACTTCTTCAATAATCATGTCATTCAAGAAAGCACTTTGAACATCCATTTAATGTAGCTTAAAATTATTCATGCAAGCATATGCTAATAACATTCTTATTGCTTCTAGCCTAGCTACTAGTGCATATGTTTTATTGAAATCAATGCATTTCTCTTGGTTGTAACCTTTTACGACCAATCTATCTTTGTTTCTAACAATGATATCATTTTCATTAAGCTTATTCCTAAAATTCTATTTAATTCTTATAATTGTATGATCAATAGGTTTTGTCACAAGCTTTTAAAATTCATTTATTTCAAATTGACTTAACTCATCTTGTATAGCCAAAATCCAATATTCATCATTTATAGCCTCAACAATGTTTTTAGGTTCAATTTGAGAAAGAAAGGCTAGATGATCACATATACTTCTGAAAGTATTATGTGTTACCTTTTGTGATCGTCAAGTTTGTTCTTCAATTGTAATATCCATGAGAGAAGGCTTTTCATCGTCTTTGCCCTCTTTGTCTCCTTCTTCCTCTTCATTTCTTTCTTGTTGTGGATTTGAAACTCTTTGAAGAAGCCAAACATCTACTTGCTCATTATCATTATCAACTTTATACATATGAGAAGTAGATTCATCAAAAACAACATGAATGGATTCTTTTATTTGCAAAGTTCTCTTGTTATAAATTCGAAAAGCTTTGCTAGTAGAATAATATCTAATAAACAATGCTTTATCGAATTTGGATCAAATTTTCCAAGTTTGTCTTTACCATTATTAAGTACATAGAATTTACAACAAAGAACATGAAGATTTGATACATTGGGTTTTCTCCCTCCGTATAGCTCATAGGGTATTTTCTTAAGAATGGCCTTATCAAGGCTCTATTTATAGCATAGCAAGTAGTATTATTCATAGCATCCACCTAGAAAGACTGACGGAGAGAATTGTCATTAAGCATAGTTCTTGTCATTTCTTCTAAAAACCTATTCTTCCTCTCAAAAACTCTATTTTAAGGGGTTCTAATGGAAAAGAAGTTATGTTTAATGCCATTCTCAATACAGTAACAAGTAAAATCATGATTTTCAAACTTTTCATCATGATCATTTTGGATACTTACTATTATTATTCCTTTTTCATTTTGGATGGACTTTGTAGGCTTTTGAAAACTTAAAAAGTATCACTTTTGAGCAAGAAATAACGTCCATGTATGCCTTGAGTATTCATTAACAATTGCAAGTATGTTGTAATTTCCATCACTACTTCTAATTCTTTATGGATCAATCAAGTCCTTGTGAAGTAATTGAAATGGTCTTGATGTAGAAACAAAATTTTTAGGTTTAAAAGTTACTTTTACTTGTTTACCTTTTTGACATACATCACATAATCTATCTTTGTTATATTAAAGCTTAGGCAAACCAATAACCAAATCATTTTTAGAAAGCTTTCCAATAAGGTCCATACTTGCATGAGCTAGTCTTTTATACAAAATCCAAGAATCATCATTTATATTAACCAATTACTTAAAATCAATACTAGGCTTATTACCATTGTCAATCATATAAATATTGTTAGTCCTTTGCCAACCAACCTAATTTGCTGAATGTTCAATTTCTTAACTATGCAACAAGTAGAGTTAAAAATGATTTATTTCCCTTGTCATAAAATTGACTAATAATAAGTAAATTATGTTTGAGTACTTTAACCATCAAAACATTTTCAATAAGAATACAAGTCTTTACCAACTATGCCTTTACCTATTACCTTCTCTTTAGCATTATTTCCAAAAGTGACATATTCACCATTAATGAGAATGAGTGAGAAAATTTTGCATTTGTCACCAGTCATGTATCAATAATATCCACTATTAAGAAACCAAATGTCACCCCAAGGCCTCCCACATACCTCATCATCATCGTCTCCTATAGCCATAAGACAAAACAATGCCTCTCCATCCTCTTCTTCACTACAAGTGGAATCTACATCTTCATCATCCCATGTAGTAAGATGTGCCCCTTTGCTTGATTGCTTTTTTTTTTCCACTCATTCTCCAATTGTTTCTTAAGATATACTAAACAATTGTATTTGATGTGTCCTATCTTCTTACACTCGTAACAAGTAGGGTTAGATTAATTGCTTTAGTTGCCTCTATTTGCATTTCTTTTAAAGAGAGGAGGTTTCCTCTTTCCACTAACTTTCTGAGCTTTTAAGAGCATTTAATATTTTTTTATGAGAAAAGTCAAATCATCTTCTATTGAAGTGTCATTAAGATTATCCAAATTCTTCAATTTGTCACCTCCCTCTTCATAAGTTACAACAGCTTTAAGGGCAAGATTTTTTTCTTCTTTTATTATCATCATTTGATTTTGAATACCTCTTAAGTTTTATATCATTCTCCTCCAAGTTATCAAACAACTCTTGCACAGTAGGTATGCCATTCTTCATTGACTACTTTATAGCCATAATCTTCAATTGCCATTCAATGGTCAATGAATGAAGGACTTTGTGGACCAAATCAACATTTTCAAATTGGATCCACTTGACATTAGAAGTGAGAAGGTGTTTTTTCTTTTCATCCTTACTCCAATTGTTATTAGTTTTTAAAATGATTACACCATTTTCAAGTTTAGTTGGTAATTGTATCCATTTTCCTCTACTTTTCACATGTCAATATCAATGGCCTCAATGAAATCATTCATCTTTTGTTTCTAGTATGTATAGTGTTATCCATTGAACTCAAGGGTTTGTTCAACAAAGGATACTCAAGTAAAATGTTAAAATCATTCAAATCCATTGGATCTTCTTAAGACGGTTACACCTTAATAACAAGAACTAAGCTCCGATAATAATTATAGCCTAGGATTCCACCAAGAGGTCATGAATTAATTTTAGGATTTCACAAATTTTCAAAACCTTTTTTTAATTTTCATAAAATTTCAATACATCAAAAACAAACACAACTATAAAATGCAAAAATGACATCGTTAAATAGACGTCGGATGAAAGATAAATTGATATATAAATAAGTGTGGTGATGTTTTTATAAATATGAGGAAACTTACAACATCAGTTCCAATTAAAAAACTAACATCTTAACTAAATATCTCGTTTGATGCAATTTGAGTTAAGGAATCGATATACTTTTAAAATTATTTAATTTGTACCATTTTTGTTTAAATCATGCATCCTTAAGGCTATGCCTCCTTAACTATAAAAAAAATTTGTTAATTTATTAATCAAATTATTTATGTACAACTAATTTACTAATATAACATATTACAATTAATTTTTCATTTTACCAAGACTACGGAATTGTAAAATTCATTAATGATTATTAATTTTTTTCATTTTATTAAGATAACGATATTATCCAAATAATTTAAAATAAATTCAATGCATTTATATTTGAGTATATAAAGAAATATAGATTAGACGACATAAATAGATAAAAATAATTAAAAAAACACAAGTATATAAAAGGACGTTGATTAGGCGTCAATTTAGTATTAGAAACCAATTTACATATATGATATTACATGTCAATTCCAACATATAAACCAGCGTCTAAAGTTTCCACACATTTTAAATAAAAATTATATGTTTTTTTTTTAAAAAAGATGAGTTAAAAGAAACGACATCGATTTTTTAATCACAACCAGCATCCTTAATACTTTAAACGTTGATTTTTCCAAAAAATCAACATTGTTAATTTTGAATTATTTTGTTTATTTATGAATAAAAAATATTTAACTTTTTATACAAAGTTTGCTTCAATTATTTTGTCTAATTTTATTTATGAACAAAATCATTCTATAATCATTAATTTTTCTATTTTCAATCAAATAATTCCATTTTACTAAGATTAGAATAATTCAATAATTTAAATATTATTTAATTAGACAAAATAATGCAATAATTTAAGTAGTATTTAGTAGACATTATAACTCAAAAAATAATTAGTCTTTGAATAATTTATTTATAAAAATTGTAATATATTATAAAAAAATAAAATGGAAATAAATAACTAAAAATAAATGAGACATGGTGCATGGGAAATACATGTAAGTAAAAGAAAATAAAAATGTTGCTTCTTACTAAAAAATCAATGTTGAAGGTCTGTCATTTATAAAAAGTTTTCGCAAACTAGACTATTACTCTCGTTCTCTTGCTGGTTTGAAATCCTAGCTTTCTCTCCCTTCATTTCTTGTGATTCGAAGGCATTCTTTCTATCACTCTTACTTTCTCGCTGAGCACAAAAACCTAACTCATTCTCACTCTTTTGGTGCTTTGAACCGATCTTCTTCATCTCACTTTTTTTCCATTTCTAGGTAACAACTATTTTTCTTTTTTAATTTTATTAATAATTGATATTATGCAAATGAGATTAATTGTGTGCTCATTATGTTTGATTATGTGCCCTAGTTATTTTTTAATTATGAATCGTATCAACTGGAAGATGTAATATATAACAAAGTCATTAACCCTAAGAAATTGGATGATTCACAAAGGAAAGTTGTTGTTTTGTTATGTCAACTTGATCATGTGTTTGTTGTATACATAGGCAACTATTTAATTTTAATATATAAGTTTTGTATAAATTTGAAACACTTCAAAGGAAATCAAAGCCCTTATACTCAAGAATAAATTGACAATGATTCGAGATCAATGGTTGGGATTTCTCCACCTTAATTCAATGGCATATAAACTTCTTGTTAATTTAACATATTTTGATTTTAATCAGTTTTATAATATATTGAATTTTTTGTTGATTCAATAAAATATTTGAAGTTGTTGAATTTTGGATTGTATTAGGTGATTAGAAATTTTAGTTCTATGGTTATTTATGCAAAAATGTAAATAGCAACAGGTTTATGTAAAAGTGTAGCTAGTAGTAAGTTTTTGTAAAAATTATTAAAAAAAATCGACATCTTTAGTAGTTAGCAGGAGAAAATACATTAGTTTTTTTTTTCCATAAAATACTAAGTATTTAGTGGTCAACAATTTTTTTTTCAAAGGAAAAATGTTGGTTTTTTATAGCAGTTCCATAACTTAGCCAATATTGTAACCTTTTAAAAAAAAATTATTTGATATTAATTTTTTATTGAACAAAGACATGAAAAAAAATTTCAAATAAAAAATCAACTATAGATTAAAAACTGACATGGTTTTTTATTTTATACATTGGTTTAAACTTCAATGTAAATTGTTCTAATCTATAAAGTCGTTAAGATAAAAGTCAATCTCCAAATCAGCTGTGTGATATAATTAATGTGTAAGTGTGTTTTTGTAATAATGAAATGATTAACAATCTCATAAATCAGTCTTAATTGTAAATAATTTTGAATTTTATGGTATAATTATAAAAAATAAAATCATAAGAATTAAAATATCTATTAAATGTGTTTTTATATATAATTTTTTTTTACCTCTCCACATGAACACCATTTTTTTTATAGATTTATTCTATAATATGAGTTTAATTTTTTTATGATATATATCTTTTTTTGTTATAAGTGATTTTTGAATGTTATGAGAATTTCCCATAATAGTTTTGTGATTTGATTTCAAAACGTTAGTATCGTCTTTTTCCTTTTTTCTAGAAGACGACAAGTGTAGACTATTGGCCCACCGAACCATTTGAGGAGAAGGGAATCAAATTCTCTGCCCCTTGCTTGTCCACTACCCTTTGTCCGTTTGTTTATCAGTTCTTTGTCCTTATCCTTCTTTATGGGTGAAGCATCTTGCGTAAATGACCCTGTGGATTTTTTTATTATTATTCGGATACCAGACGCCCATGATAAGAAATTTATAATTTTTAAACATTCAAGTGTTGGTTTATAAAATTTTATTTCAGTGTATACTCACAATATTATAATTTTTAAAAATACTAATTTTTTTAATAACTTTGATATATATATATATATATATATATAAGAAGGCAAAAAAGCCTCTATTTAAAAAAAATAAAAAGATAGAAAATTTTATAAGAAATATAATTTTTTGAGAAGTAAAAAACAAATTAGATTATCTTAAAAATGGTGAAAGTTATATTTTTCATAAAATATAAAAAATTATTTATCCAAATTTTAAATATATTTTTAATGAAATAAAAATATAAAATTATTCATATAAAATTTAGATAATATAAAAATATCCTTTTAAAAATTTAATAGCATCTTAGCATAGGATTAAATTTTTTTTTAAGGATATTTTTATTATTTTAATAATATTTTCTAAAAACTTTATTGTTAAATCAAATAAATGCTATTTCTTTACATTAACCAAACACTGTTACATTTAAAAAAAAATCACACAAAAATATATTTAATGAAAAATTTAACTTCTTGGGAAAAGTTAGCCGTTTGCGTGAATCGGGGGTCAAAAACTTGATTCCGTGACTGGGCACTGGCTCTTTAATTGCGTAAGTTGACCATTTTTGCCCGTGAAATTTTCTCCACGATCCCATCCCATCCGCACAATATAAGATGAGATGATAAGCGAAGTTGAAAAAAGAAAATAAAAAAAATAAGATTAAAGAAGTGAAATACCAATTCTATCCTTGCTAGGGTTTTGGTAGAGGCTCCTATAAAAAAAATGTCCAAGTGATCACTCAGGAGAGTAGGGTTAGACAAAGAGGCAGCAGACTCAGAAGGAAAAGGTCTGAAGGGAGCAAGTGTTGAAGGGAAGTCATAGGTGTGGGAGGACTGGAAAGAGATTTCATATTTTTGTGTTAATCTCAAATCTCTATGATCTCTTTCCAATGCCTCCCATACCACTGATTTCCCTCTGTTTCTCTCTTTCCCTTCTCTTCTCTCTCACGGAATCATTTCATGGCCTTTTGCCTTTTTCATCTTCTTCAGTTATTCAGGTATATTACTCTTTCACACTGTAGATCTTGTGGTTCCTGATTTGTATTTTCACTGACACACATCACTGTTTTTTCTTGAAAGATATTGTAGTTTGTTCAGGAATAATATTTTTCATGTTAAACTTATTTTTTATATTTTTTCAAAAATTTTCCTGGATGCACTAGGTTACGATGACATTCTTGATAATATTATTGGTAAAGTTTGTGTTGTTCTGTATTTGGGTTCTGTTTTTACCGTCTTACCTAATTGATCTGTACAGCATATGGGATATTGTATTATGCTTATCTTTGTTCAAAATGAAAGGCCCAAGTTCAGCCCTTTTCCTGTTTGTGCAAGTTCCCTTAGATCTTCTTCACTTTTTCTTTAAAAATATTACGAGAGAGATGGATGCTATTTTAAAAAAAAAATTAAAATGAAGTCAAACAAAATTGATAAAATAAAAAAAATTAGGGAGAGCTGGATCCAGAAAATAGATACACAGGGGAGGGTTTTGCTAAACTTACACCACACCTTACTTTGGATAGGGTGTCGCTGAATCTATACCACACTTTGTGGCAGATAAGCATTTATTATAAAGTGGAGTTGAGAATAAGACACAGGTCCCAGCGAAGTCGATTCTCTTGAATTTATAAGTATTAGGTTTATTAACCTTATCAGAGGGTAAGGGTTGGCCAAGTCAACTAACTGTGTCCTGCAACAAGTGTTGTAGATGGAGGATCTCAACATCTCGTAGGCTTATTTTCTCTAAGTTTTGCAGCATGACAGTTTAATTTCCTCGTCAGTTGGATGGTGCTGAACTAGCCAACGCTTAGTAGGTGTTCCATAATATACAACACTTATTTTTTCTAGGACTGATCCTATGATAAATGTTGGTGCCGTAATCTTATATATTAAAAAAAATGTTGGAATGACCTCTGACGTCTACCAAAGTTTCTCATGGGTGCTTATGAAAGTTCTACACTTGTCTAGAGCTATAGACCTCTAATTTTAAACCATTATCCCTACTTTGTTCTTACAATTTTTATGAGCATCCATACATTTACGGGCTAAATGTTTACATACTGTATCCTTATGCACTAACGAATAAATGACACAAATTAATTACTAGATGTGAACAAAAAATATTAATTATTAAACACTAAAGTAATTTAAGTAACTAAATAAATGTAGAAATAATTATTTATTAAAACTAAAACTAACTTATTCAGTTAACAATGTGAACAAAGAACGGTTAATCACCAGACTTACAAATTAATTTGGGCAACTATATAAAAGTAGAAGTAAATCACTTATTAAAACTGAAATTAATTTAATCACCTAGCCTAATTTGAATAACAAATAATTAATTTACTAAACGTCCCAAAATAAATATGGAAGTAAATTACGTGTTAAAACTAAAACTAATTTAACTAATTGAGTGTGAACAAACAATAATTAGCTACTAAACGCTAAAAAAAGCTTAAATAGATATATAAAGAGGGAAAGAAAAAGACCTAATAGAATGTTGGAAAGAGAACTCTAAAGAGTGGAGCCGCAGAGAGGATGGTAGAGAGATAGGGGAAGACGAAGGAGGGCACGGTGGAGGTATATATTGCTGGAGTGATTGTGTTGTACGGATGAAATTATGTAACACTTTTCTAAAAGCACTTTTCAAGTTGCTTCTTCTTACAAAATGTGAAGACCATAGTTCCATATAACTCACATTTTATGAGATGTTGCACAATACATTCTCAAAATAAAAATATATTGAAACTAACTAGTATCAGACGCCGTAGGGTTGTCAGTTTTAACTTACTGTGCCATTGACCAGGGTAAGCAGAGTCCGGTTTCTTCTACTAAAGAAAAAAATTTAATATTTAATTAATTAAAAATTTACTAGCTTGTTATTTTTTTGTTTTTTATTTTTTATATAAAATATGAATTTATATTTATTATATAGATTAATTATTATTTAATTTTTTTGATAATTTATATTTATTATATTATCTAATTCAATTATTAATTTAACTTATTAAATTATCAAATCATAATTTAATAATTTTTTAAATTTATTATTTTTATCGATTTAATTTTTAAAATACTAATATTATTGTGAGAAAACCCATCAATCTTTATCCATAATCTTCATCCACAGCCTTGGGCTCTACCATACAATAGAACCCTGCTTTTGTGAAATATGCTACTTAACAAAAAAAAAAAAAAAGGAGAAAAATTCTAGAGAAGTTTTGGAACCCGCAATGCTTTAAAAGTGGACGCGGATGACTAGCGGGTGTCTAGAAGGACTTAGAATACCATGTTTATATTTAAGATTAAAATAATATTATTATTATTTTAATCTTTTGTATATGTAAATTTTTTAATTTATTTTTATTTTCAATTTAATTTTTGATAGATTTAATTTAATTCTATGAAGTTTATTTATTTATTTATCATGAATTTTAGTTAACAAAATTGATGTTCTAGGAATCTAAAATCTAATATGACGTTTTCTAATACTTTCATGAGACCTGTCACACTCTAAATTCAATATGTAGCTTTAATTCAAAAGTTCAAATAAGAAT
The DNA here is from genome assembly GCA_026873985.1 of Saraca asoca. Taxonomy (NCBI): domain Eukaryota; kingdom Viridiplantae; phylum Streptophyta; class Magnoliopsida; order Fabales; family Fabaceae; genus Saraca; species Saraca asoca. The sequence continues at coordinate 12,804 of JANHAO010014927.1, forward strand.
AATCACTTAATTTCTTTTTTTATTTAATATAATGTTATTTTAATTCACATAAATATTTAATTTTTTTATATAATGATATTTAGTATTTATATAAATATTGAATAATATTATATCAAATTTTAAGTTTTCAAGTCATCACTTTAATTCATATAATAGGAGATAGATAAATGAAGGAAATTAAATCTGTCAACAACAAAAATAATAATAAAATTAAATGAAAAACTAATTTAAAATATTTACGTCAGATCAAAATGTTATTCACCCCAGAATGCTTGGAAACACGTTATGTGCACCTCTGACTTTCTACCAAAGTTTCTCTTTGATGCCTCTACAAGTTTTACATGCGAATAGAGTTGCATGCCTCTAATTTTAGGGGCAATAATCCTTAAAACGAGTAAGCTCATAAGTTTTTTTATAGTCTACTCGTCAACTAAGAGAGATTGATCGTGTAACCAACCTCTATGGTCGGAACATTTAAGTATAGATGTCCTTATCTTGCTACAACTATCATTCGTGCCTTTCATGTGACCGTTTACATCACTTGATCCATCTTTATTTTTCACGTGATCAATTTACAATCATTTAGTAGTAATTATAAAAAATTCAAATTCATAAATTTTTAAAATTTAAATTTATGAATAATTTTACATATAAAATTAATTAAATTATAATTTTTTGATGATTTTAACAAAGAAATAAGTAGGTAAAAACTAAATTGTTGAAATGAATTGTAATTTATTATAAAGCCTGGACCATCAAATGACTCTAAATCATATTATCATGTGATGAAACTAAGTGGCACCTAAAAATGCCCATATTTAATTGGCACCCAACAATGCACTTAAATTGTCACCCAAAAATTGGGCTTTTTGCCCGTAGGAGTGTGTTTCGGTAAAATATTTCCCACTTTAGAGCTGAAGCAAAACTAATTCCGTAGTTTGGGTGTAAATAAGGACGTTGTTTGTGGCAACGTTGTCGGTAGTACTGCACGGTTGGGCAGCGTTGCAGCGTTACTAGCAGCAAGCGTTGAATGGGTAGTATTGCTGGTAGCAACATTAGCGCCTGTGCATGCTAACCTGGGAACCGGTTTTGCTGCAGATTGGACTAATGTGCATCCGTCAAAAAAAAAAAAATTATCAACTTTTTTTTTTTTCTCATACATTTAAAAACCCACCACTTCTCCATCTTCATCACTTAAATTCTTTATCTTCATCTACTTTGCACCAAAAGTCTCCTTCTTCATTTCTTCATCTTCTTCATTCATTTCATCTTCCAAATTTTCTTACCAACATTTGTTTTCTTCTTCTACAAAACTTTGAGGTAAGCTTTTGTATCATTATTTTTTATTATTTTTGTTTAAGAATTATTTGAATTCATTTTTTTTGTTAAGTTTTGTATTGCATTATTAATGAGACATTAATTTGAATAAATATTATACATTACTTTGTGATTTGTTTATGAGAAATTAATTATCTAAGATAAATATAATGATAATAGTATTATTTAATTTTTTTTCTCACATTAATAAGTATAGAAGATTTGAAGTTTTAGTGATCTTAATTTTGAAATTATTATGTTAGTAGAACAAAATTAGGATTTGAAATAGATATCATGTGAAAAAAAAAAGAGAGAATTAATTAGTTTACTGACTAATATCTTTTATATAAAAAATTATTATGTTAATCATTGATATTTATGAAAAATTTAATTTTTTATATTAAAAAAAATATTCAAATAATTATTAAATAAAAATAATAAAAAATACCAATATAGAAATTTATCTCAAAATTTTGTGAAAGAAGAAAATAAATGTTGATAGGAAAATTTGGAAGATGAAGTGTGTGAAGAAGATAAAGTATATATAAAGAAGGAGACTTTTGGTACAAAGAAGATGAAGAAGAAGAATTGAAGTGATGAAGATGGAGAAGTAGTGAGTTTTTAAATGTATGAGAAAAGAAAAAAAAGGTTTGAAATTTTTTTTTCATGGATGCACAATAGTTCGACCTAAGGCTCTGTTTAGCAAAATTAGCTGATAAGTTAGCTAAAAGCTTATAAGCTAACTGAAAGCTGAAAAGCTACAAGGTAGCTGAAAGTTATTAGGTGAAAGCTGTTAAGCTAACTTATTAAATTAGAAGTGTTTGGTAAAAGTAATTGTTAAGCTAGTTAGTAGATGTAAAAGGACATAAAAGGATATGTTTATATGATTTTAGAAAAAATAATTTTTTTTGAAATAAAGGATATTTATTTTTATCATAATTTTTATA
>JANHAO010014928.1:0-15062 GCA_026873985.1 Saraca asoca
AGCAAAGGGAAAGAAAAAGCAGAAAAACTCAGATAAATTACAATGATAAAATCACTACCGTGGACGTAGGATCCAGGAAGTCCTGGATTTAGCTGAATCACATAAAAAGATGAGTGTCTTCCCTTTTATAGCCTTTCAACCACCTACTCGACTGACATCATTTTTTCTCATCTGAGAACCCAGAACAGGCTTGGGATCCCGAAGAATCCCCCATTGGCCGGATTTAGGGCATAACCAAATTCCAATGCCAATAATGTGAAATTGAAATATCAATTGAAGTAATTATGAACCCTAACTATTACAATAATTATATTAATAATGTTATACTAATGGCTATTATTTTAGTCATTAACTTATTAAATAAACTCAACATTCTAGGTGGGAGGGAGTTTTAGTTCTCTATTACTTATCTCTCACTTTTAATTTACACTACACCATTCTTATGTAAACATGTGTTTAGGGAAAATATGCTCTAGCATAATCAAGGGCGTAGTAATTTTCCCCAATTAAGTATTGCAAAGTTCCTATATTTTATAGGTTAGCACCAACAAAAACATACTATTATAAGGTGAAACATTCAATAATAATAAAGTGATCAATTAATACGGTATCTAATATCTTGTTACTAATAATACATTTGCATGTTTCTCTACGGAAAAGAAAAGCATGTGATACTTACAATTCTTAGCTAATTGAACCCACCAAAGTCCAATTTTCAATTGCCAATAACTTGCAAGACTTCCATCCTAGCACTTGCTTGCCAATTAGGATACCTACTCAACCAAATCATAGTCCAGACAGGCAAAGCAAAATAGCAACACTCGTTGACTACATCCTTAATTGCCATCCAATGTTGTTATTACTTTTTCATGTCATTGAATTTCATTATGGTTTGACTGCAATAATGTACCTAATAAATCATCCTAAGCTACTTGATCTGCCTTCATTACTAAACTAGTGGAGTACCCATGTGTCATGCGCTAGTAGTGCTCTAGCCAAAACCATGAGGTGCATATTTGCCACTTTTGGCCAACATGCCAGCCTTTCAACAAATACGAGCCACACATGGATAGATATTCAGGACATTATAAAATATGTACAACATGTCTAAAGGTAAAATAAGCAAGTAAAATAAAGCAACCGAATAACCAAGCCTTAAGAATGCCCCATATAAATAGCCTCTAATGTGCAATGTGCAAGAAAAAGAAAGGGACAATCAAATAAGGAAAGGCACAACTCCTTTTTATTGATATATACCTCATCACATAGATTAGAGTGTGCAGGGGAGGCTTCAAGCTAATACACTCCTTTAGACCCCTAGATTAAGTGCCATTGAGCTTGAGTGAGTACCTAACAAGCTGTCGACACTTCCCCTTGGAGAGTATTTTGAGCCAAAGGCCATATGACAAAAGCATACATATTTTGTGTGAGTCGACATAAGACTTTTTCTCAAAGGTCTAGGAGGATATTTTGCACCATTTTATATGGACATGAAGCTAAAAACGCAAGGAATGTAGCCATGTACTTTCCTATTCGGGCTGGACAAGCAGTCCTTGTAAAAATTACATAAATACCCTGAAAATAGGGAAATTTTGAAAAAATAGTACACAAATTGGATTGCTTTCAAATTTAAATAGTAGTACCTTTACACTATGTTTGATTTTTTCTTACAAAGTGTTATGTCAAACCTAGCATGTTTTCCCTTCAAATCATTCATAAGGTCAATTTATGACGTTCTCCCCCACTTAATGAATGTTTCATCCTCATTGACATCTAAATCTAACACAGCTCTCATGAAGGTCTTTAGCCTGCTTTTGTCAAGCTACTCTCTCAAACTCTTTATGATGGCCTTCAGCATGCTTATCTAAGCTACACCATGGACTACTCTTGACTTGTGTCTTTGAATTAATGGTACTTAAGGACTTTAGGAAAGATGACACCCTCAATCTGACACAGCATCAAGACAATCACCAATTTGGTGCTCTTTAACTCCTCCCTCAACTTCTTTTAAGCTTACTTTATTGAGCTAGCTTTATAAAAAAAAATTATTGCTTCTTTAGGCTTTAGTGAGCTTCCTCTAAAACTCAAGAATTTTACTACCTTTGTAAACTTTGGTGAGCTTCCTTTGAAACTCAAGAATTTCCTTGATTCCACAAACTTGGTTGGGCTTCATTTGAAACTTAAGAATCTTCCTGCCTCTCCAAACTTTGGTTAGCTTCCTCTAAAACTCAAGACTTTCACTACCTTTGTAGATTTTGGTGAGCTTCCTCTAAAACTTGAAAATTTGTGTCCTCCACAGACTTTAATGAGCTCTTCTAAAACTCAAGAATTTTGCTCACTTTGCAGATTTCATGCTTGTTACCTCTACAACTTGCATACACATGCTTAGTGTTTGGGACTCTACTACCAGAAATGGCCCACATCTAATGTCCTATACACTAATGTGAGACACAAGACTAATCCTTTGGTTCCAAGTTTGCTTATGTTAGGTTCAACAATCCCTCACACTTCACTACACCTCTCAATCAGATCCTCTGACCCTATCTGAATTGATACCTTTTGGCATCTTAACCATCATAACCCTTTTAGAGTTAATGCTTCTCTAGCACTATGGTCCTTATAACCTCTCCCAGGTTTGCATTCTCTTGTGCTAGTGTTTTTGTTAATTAAGCTAGTATCTAGATGAGATTTAATAATAAGGGTTTGAATAAATTGTTGGAGGTCCTAGGTTTAAACCTTCTTATACAAGAAAAAATTGTGAATTAATTTTTATTACCTATAATATTAATGAATCATTGATACAAATCTATTTTATAATTTATATTGAATAATTATTTAAAAACTAATGATAACTAAAATTAAAATATCAATCATATTTAATAATAATTCATACCATTACAATATTTAAATATTAATAATTTTTATATCTACCATTAGTTTATTAAATAATAACTATATAAATCACATAAAATTATAATGTATACCGATCATTGAAAAAAAAAGGGAGATGATATCAATGGATGAGTTCTAAGTAAAGGAAAAAGGTAAAAGAGATGTCTCACTCTTTGATTTTTGTCAATGGCATTAATTGAGCTTCTAATATTTTGGAAAATTTTTATTATCATTGTTTTATCTCTTACTTTTAAAATGTTCTTTATGAACCTCATGTCACCATGTGTCTTAGGCATATATACCAAAGTTATATCTAGCACTACAACAAATTTGGTGTTTAGTGGTTGTTCAAAGACAATGGCTCATGTAAACCACTGGTAAAGACATGCATAAATCACATTTAAGTTACCCAATTTGACACTTGTGTAAAACAAATTTTAGAGGCGATTTTTTAATAGTGGTTGCATTAAACTGCCTCTAAACCTCATTTTTCTTTCGTTGAAGTGCAAGTCTGTAAGAGTTTCTCAAATTTGTCATGAACCATAATCTTATTTTCTTCCTTTTACCCTTCCCTTCTACTTTCTCAGATTTCCCTTTAGATTTCTCACTCAATTTCTTCCTCAATTTTTCACCTCCATGCAAACCTTCAGATTAATCAAGTTTCTTCATATCTCCAAGTGTTGCTAATCAAGAAGAGTTCTCTTGCTCTTCTATCTTTACCTTCAATGGCCCTAAACTTGATGAATGTGTTGAAGTGGAAGATCTTGTGAAAGAGAAGGTATGTCTCTTATATAAGGATTACTCTTTTATTGGTCAAATAGACAAGTGTCATAGGTAGGCATCTTGTTATTGCTTCACTTAGATTTATTTATGGGCTAATCGAAATGTCAAAAGAGCAAGAGATAGTGTGCTAGGCATGTGCTTTTGTTAAGAGTTAAAGAGGAATTTTAGCTTAAGTGCCCTATTTTTGTTTCTGACTGGTCAAAAACAAGTACAAATACACTAAAATGACTAGTACTTGAAAACAAACAACAAGAATGAAAAACACTAAATAAACTTAGGATGAAAGAGTGTAATGTATAGATGAAAAACTAGTAGAACTTCTAATTTGAAACTTTGCAAAAAAAGGTAAATTGAGACTGGTAGTTTTGTTTGGTGCTAATTGGTAGGCAGTCTAATTATTAAAATCCCTAGCAAAGTCATTGCTTCCTTTTACTTCTTTCACTAGGGAGAAATTATAATATGGTCATAAAGTATGAAAAAATTCTTACTCCATCCAAAAAAGAGTAATCTGAATTAAGATAAAAATTGATGGGTCCCTTAATTAATAATTTTAAGTCATACTATGTCTTATTATGCTCTCTCTTTATAGAGTAAGATTCTTATTCTTATTATTACTGTTATTTTATTCACTATGATACTATCTATAAATCTCATCACTCCAACATGCATAAGCCAAAAGGGAAAAGCTATTGTATGAGTTGAAAACAGGACCCTACCTTTCTTTTCTGTCAAAAATGAAAGACATTATGAAACATTTTTATCCTTGGGGTGTAGAGTAAAAGATTGAATATCCTATGTTTAGTAATAATTCTCCTCTCACTTCCAATTCCCACTTCCAATCTACTCTCTCTCATTAAAGCAACTAAAGCTCACTTTGTTGATTAACAAATTGAACCTTAGATGTGAAATAAGATATTCTAACAGATTGTTCATGATAGAATTGAATCTTAGTGGAGAGAAGTTTTCTATGACTATTGATTCTAGCTATTCATTATATTCCCACAGATATGGTAGATTACCTTGGTGGCTAAAATTATTTAAGTTTGGAGTGAACTAGTCTATTTTTGCCTTTATGAGCTGGGATTCCATATTTAATGCATTACAAGAATAGTGGTTTTCTTGAATATGAACTTAGGGTTTGTTTGGACAGAAGGATTGCAGTGAGTTATTAAGCTACATTGGTTTATCAATAGATTGGCATTGATTTTGCACTAGAATATTACTATTTCTAAGCTAGTTTTGCTGGAAAACTTGATTGACAATTTCTAGGTTATTTCTGCTTTAAGAAGATAATAGAGCTATGAGCAAACTTTTTATCATTCTTGGGTTTATCATATTCCCCATTCCAAACAAGCTAGGATAGTTAAGTTGGGATAAATTCAACAAAGATGAGTTTAGAAGGGAAGATAGTTGTAGCATACCTAGGCCTAGTGTGTGAGTCACTAGATCAATTCCCATCCATAACACCCTCTTCTTGATGTGAGTATTCTAGTAGTTCTTGATATCATTATATATTCTTCCTAGCAAGTTGGTAGCAATTGTAGACCATATAAAGTAGAATAGGAATTTCAGTTTAGATTTTAATAAATTATGCATCAAACACACAAGAATCTCATTATGAATGGCTTATTTTCAACTTAGAGGCACTTAGTCCACATTATTAATAGCCTTCCACATCTTGATAAGCTTATGACAATAGCTTATCAAACTTAAATAAGCTCAAATAGTTATATATGATGAACTCTATACTATAAATAACCTATTGTCAAGCTATTTCTTCCGTGCACAACAATTTATCTTATAGTTATATATATTTATGATGAACTCTATACCATAGGCTATTGTCAAGCTATTTCAAACCAGTACATCTAATTATTTATTTTGCTTTTGATTTTGTTAGAATAAATGTATAGATGTTATCTATAAGGCAATGAGTAAAATCATATTTTTCTTTTGATTTTTGGTAAGATTCTTACTGTGTTTGTGTGCTTGGTTGTCCTATGATCTCTTGTAGCATGTACTTACAGACCATTTTGTACTTTTAGCAGGAAAACTTACCCACATATCAAACAAAAATCTTATAGACTACATTTTTTTGTGTAGTTTGGAAGTTGCTCAAGCCTGGGATTTGCCTATTCAACTACACATTAGGTAATAGAATAGTTTTTAATTTGTCTATTACTTTCACATAATGGTGCAAGAATATGATTCATCACCAAGAATCCAGAGTATCTAGGTAATTATTGTGAAGGTGGATAGGCCTAGAAATAATATCATAAAGGTGGGTTGGGCTACAATTCACTTAAGCAAACATTATGATATATGAGTTGCCAAACTATTTTCAAATTCAAATGCTAATATATAGAGCTAAAAAAACATCACTCATGCAATTCTCCATGCATGGCAACAAAATCTTTATGATAATTTCCTCACTTCTTTTCTGAAAACCATTGATTATACTATAGAAAACTTCCCTATAATTGAGCATATTACTAATTGCAATATTACATGTAATAAAACTTGCATGATGTACTAAAATAAGTGCAGATATTATGTTATACCAAGATTGATACACGTATCTTGTGACATATGAAATGATTTGAGCTCAACTATGTCATCTATTAAACATATGGTAGGCATTAAAATTTCAAACAAAACTACAATCCAAAAATTCCCAACAAAATTACATGAGACAGAGAAATCCAAGAATATAAGAATATTAATTCTCATTTTATATACTACTCCAAAAATCAAAATAGAAACTTGAATTATCTTGATTGAGTTGAAATGTTGCAAATTATGTATATAAAAATTGAGTATAGATAGGAGTATGGCTTATAAACATGTCCCTTATAAAGTGTTATTTTGTGTATCGGTTATTGTTAAACCTGATTTTAATTAAACCATGCAAGATAATTGATTCTAACTTAATTGTTATGAAGCATTAGATTATTTTAACCATTCTAAACTACTTATTTTGTATGTATTTTAGACAGTTTATTATAATTTATTGAAGTTATACACTTTTAAATAGAAAACAAGTTTAAAATAAAAAATCATAAAAGATTTTATAATTCTTAAAACAAAATTTATTTACTTATTTGATTTGTTGAAGTCAAATTATTTTTTAAAAAATATTTGCTTTTGGTATTCATTCTTTTAATAACATAGAGTGTGTCACACTTTTACATAGAAAACAAGTTTAAAATTAAAAGTCATAAAAGATTTTATAATTCTTGAGTGCCAAGATATAGAATTTGCTGAGAATACTTCTAAATTTACATAGGTTTTTGTCCTTTTCTTTTTTACCTCCTTGAAAGAAAATTATTTGTGTTTAGTATATTATAAAGCCTTGAGTTTAGGACTCCATAACAAAAAGATATATATAATTTATACCCATAAGATATTACTAATAAATTTATATTATTACCTTTGATTTTAAACTAATTTCTCATTATTTCAATCTTCTAAACATGATGAAAGATTTTGGAACTAGACTTGTTCAAGTTGGATCTAATGAATATTCAATAATTTTCATTCTTAGGTAGGTATTGTATTAGCTATGGTAATGAGCAAATCTTGGATTACTTTGCTTAGGAACATGACTAAATATGCTAAGGGTTTAGAGGAATTTTTGGATTTTGCAATAGCAAATCGTTATGTTGAAGGAATAATAAAATGTTCTTGTCTTGATTGTAAATTTAGGCAATGGTTGACTGTAAATGAAATATATAAATGCCTGATACTAAAACAATTTCCTGCTAGATACACAAAGTGGATTTGGCTTTGGGAATCAAGTGTTATAGACACTTCAAATAGTGGGTATCATGCCAATGAACCATCTACATTAGTGTCTAGTGACAATACAATTTAACATATGATAAATGATGCTTTTGGGATCTCTAAATGCAATTTGTATGAACTTGACACACCATTAGAACCAATCACTAAGGATGAGGAGTTAATTCTAAATAAGGGTTCAAGTGAACAAACTAGAGAATTTTATGAGTTAGTTGGAGATAGAAATCAGGAATTGTATGAAGGGTGCTCCAAGTATTCAAAACTATCTTTTCTAGTTAAACTCTATCATATCAAATGCTTGTATAGGATTACTAATAAAGTAACATCCATGATATTGTAGTTACTGCATGATGTATTTGCCTATGCAAAGATCTCTAAATCTTTCTATGAGACTAAAAAAATCATTAACAAGCTCGGTCTCAACTACACAAAGATACATGCATGTCCAAATGATTGCATGCTTTATTGGGGAGAGGATGCAGATACAAAAGAGTACAAGAGATGCCTTACCTCTAGATGGAAGCCAAAAAGTAACAATAATGGAAAAGATGCACCCAACGATAGAAAGAAGGGGAAGAAAACTCCTAGAAAAGTGTTATGTTACTTTTCACTCAAGCCACATTTGCAAAGATTATTCTTGTCATCTAAAACTATAGAGCACATGAAGTGGCATGCTATAGAGAGTAATAATGATGGTTTAATGAGACATCCAAAAGACTTTGAAGCATAGAAGAGGTTTGATTTATCTTACCTAGAATATTTTTCAAATTCTTGAAATGTGAAACTTGGCCTTACTAGTGATGGTTTCAACCCTTATGGGAATTTAAGTAGCAATTATAGCATATGATTAGTTATTTTAATCTCTTATAACTTGCCTCCTTGAATGTATATGAAGTAGACCTCTTTCATCCTTTCAATGATTATCCCAAGAAAATGAATGTCTAGGAATGACATAGGTGTCTACTTCCCACCTCTTATCCAAAAACTGCAAGAGTTATGGATTGATGTTGTGGAAACATATGAGACATCAACAAATAAAATATTCCAAATGTATGCAGCTCTAATGTGGATAGTTGGTGACTTTATTGGACTTAGAAACTTGTCTAGGTGGAACACTCACACTAACCTAGCTTGCCTAGTTTGTAACTTTAACTTTGAGCCTCAACATCTTCCCTATAGTAAGAAGTGGCATTTTATGTGTCATCATTGCTTTCTAGATGCATCTTATAGATTTAGGTCTAATAAGTCTCGATTCAATGGAAACACAAAGTTAAAATCCACCAAAAAATATTATCTGGTTTTGAAATTTTGGAACAATTAGAAAACATTGATGTCATATTTGGAAAGGTGTCGAAGGTGAAAGAAGGAGGAAAAAAGATCTAAAAGTACATTAGCAGATAAAAGTGAAACACAACAATGGAAGAATAAAAGTATATATTTTCAACTTTCATATTAGGAATTTAATTTGTTATGTCACAATCTTGATGTCATGCACATTAAGAAAAATGTGTGTGATAATGTGATTTATACTTTGCTTAATGAACAAGGGAAGATGAAAGCCCATCTTAATGCTCGTAAAGACCTAGAAGCAATGAACATAAGGCAAATCTATGTGCTTATGAGAATGGGAAGTACCTTCTAGCACTTTTGCAATGACAAATGCCCAAAAGGATGTATTTCTCCATAGATTAAAGAATGTGAAAGTACCCGATGGATATTCAAGCAATATTTCAAGATATATTGATTTAAGACATCGTTAGCTCTTTGGATTGAAAAGTCAAGATTTACATATTCTTGTGGAGCAATTATTACCATTGACATTGCATAATTTATTACTTGAGAAAGGAAATGCAGTTTTAGTTGAGTTGTGTTCATTATTCAGACAAATTTGTGGTAAATCTTTAAATCTAGTTGAGCTTGGAAAGCTTCAAGAAAGAATTGTACTCACACTTTGCCATGTAGAGATGTTATTTCCTTCATCATTCTTCATTATAATGGTTCATTTGACTATTCATCTGATTGAGGAAGCAAAACATAGAGGACCTATACATTATCGATGGATGTATTCCATTGATAGGTGCATTTATGTGATTTGTTTTCAACAACAATTGCAATATTAGTAATTAAATGCTTAGCTAATCATATTTGTATGTTTTACTTTATACTCAATAGGTACTTGGGACATTTAAAGTCATATGTGGAAAATAGGGCTCAACCAGAAGGCCACTTATCTGAGGAATGTCTTACTTTCTCTTTAAGCTATCTGGATGGAATTGAGACAAGATTCAATCAAGATGAATGTGTTGATGGTGACTCTAACAATGTGACTTCTATCAACAGTCATTTATCTTTCCATAGATAGGTCGACCAGTTGGAAAGGTCTGAACATTTATGCTAACACAATTCAAGTTAGTGCAAGCACATAGATATGTGTTATTCAGTTGCATGATAGTTGACCCATTCATTAAGGAATTAAGGACTCAAACAAAGAGACAATTTAGGAGCTAGATTCGATCAGAGGCAGAGATAACAAAAGCTATTAATAAGGAAGTTGTTAAATGGTTTATTTGTCGTGTAAGTTTGAATGTCTTTATTTGTTTATAATTATTCAATTTTAATCCATGTAAATAATATTTTATAGCATTTCAATTTTTATATATCATGAATGTTGATAATTGAGTAGAAGTGTCTGATGACTTAAAGGTTTTGGCTCAAGGACCTCTTTATCAAGCCAAGAGGTTTAATGCTTATAACATTAATGGCTTAAAGTTTACAATTGCAAAGTTAAGGCAATATGGAAAATTGGTTGATATCATTGAGTTAAACTACCATGGCCAATTTACTATTGTCTTATTCAAATGTAAATGGGTCAATACCAATAGGAGTATAAGAAAAGATCCATTACAATTTACTTCTATGAACTTCTCTCAGTTGATCCACATAGGTGAGTATGAAGAGCATGATCCATTCATTAGCTTCACAAGCACAAATGGTATACTATGTAGATGGTGAAGTGGAGTAGGATTGGAGTGCTATTGTCCACTTAAAACCAAGTGATTTGTATGATATGGGCAAGGAAATTGAAGAAATAGTTTGTGAGATTCAGCCACATATAGCACAAGACTTTAAGTTGTTCTTCTCTGATGATGTTGAAACCATAAGCCTTACCAGAGAGGATCCAAATGATGAGGCCATGGTTATGATAGATCTAGACAACAACATGGACAATGAAGAACAAAATAATTAGAATTATAGTTATGTTCATTTCTTTCAATATTTATTGTTAATCATTAGTTATATTTAAATTTAATTCTTCTACTTATTAGAATTATATTTCTACTTGTCTTTTATAAGTTTCTAACTTTAGTTCTTTAAATTTTTTGTAGCTATGCCAAAGACAAAATGATACAAATAATAATAGGGATGATGATTAGGCCATGGTTATGTTAGATCCACCACAACTTCCATCACATGCTTATTCTGAGCCCCTACCACATCACACTACTAAGCCTCTTCCATCAGCTCAACATGAGACACCAATGAATCCTTCACCATCTAAGCATGTGGCACCAAACCCTTCACCATTACAGTAGATGGAAGTTGATGGCAGACGATCCCAACAAGCTCTAGTAAATCCTCCATCACCAAAGGTCATTGGAGAGTCATGGTCATAGGTAAATATCTCATTGATGGATAGTATTTGTTGTATCTAATTATACTAATTAAACATTCATTTGCAAAATAGATCCTATTGGATATAGAGAGATGGTCAATATGAAGACAACAGATGTATGGAAACTAAAGAACTAAAAGATAGTTTCCCCTTTGATGAGTATGGTGTGCTAACTAAAGATACTGCTAACATATAGGAAGATTCTAGGACAAATAGCTTATGAACTTGTTAACCTCTCAATCACTTATGCTGATTGGAGAAATGTACCAAAGCTTTAGAAGAATGAAATATTTGATAATGAAATTAAGATAGTATAAAAATTATGCATTTTTTGCATTTGGCATCATACTCATTATATATACTAACAAAAGTTATTTTCTTTATTATTTGAAGTTGAGGTTTCACTTTGATGTAGCAAATTTTGTTGCAAGGATCTGGACACTTAAGAACTTGGGCAAAAAGTGGAAAGACTTCAAAGCAAGGTTATGGCATGAGTTTAATGATTCTTCCTTGAGCATGGAGGAAATATACAAAAGGGTCCCAGATAAAGTTCTTCAGGATCAATGGAAGACATTTGTTAACAAGAATAATGAAGAGAAGTATAAGGTAATGTTTAATATAAGTACATTCTTTAATCAAAATGTATATGCATATGTCAATAATAATGTTTCCTTCTTGTTATGGGAGATGTGTAAAAAAATGCTTCAAATTATCAAAAGCACTAGGTTGCACACATAGCTAGCTCCAAAAGCTTTGCTAAGAAAAGGGCTGAACTGGTTTTCTTCCATAGCTTGTCATTTGCATATTGATATATTATATAAATTGAGATATATTATCTAAATTGATATATATTCTAATGTAGGCTGAGGAGTTAGGTCATCCGGTGGGAAGAACAAAACTATTGTTTCATGTCCATAAGAAACTAGATGGCACTTATGTTAATGACACAGCAAAAAATATAAAGGTTAGTTTTTGCTTTTTGTTTTGTGTTATAGACATTACACATTCACAAACAAGTTCATGCATTAACTATTCTACTTTTACAGGAGAAAATTCAGAAGACCTTGTCCTAAGACCCTTCTTTGCAATCTTAGATCATGTCATAAGATGATGCCATGGTGAAGGCATTTGGGAAAAAGCACTCTGGTCAGGTACAAGGTTTGGGCTTTAGACCATCATCTTTAAACATGTTTAGAAGAGCTTCTCAACATTTTAATGGCATGCATTTGATACTAGTAGTTCTAGTGAGCCACAAATGCAATTGAAAGTCTAGAGTTTGGAGTCAAAGTCAAATTTTGAGTGTGAAAGGTGAATGGCTATGGAAGGAGCATTGGAATTAGTTTTTCAAATAATTTATGGGACAATTCTTGATGAAATTGGTAATTTAATAGCTTACCTTCCACCAGAAAATTTCTATTCTTCTCTATACTTGTTGAAGATAGATTGGCTATGTTTGTTAATTATTGATGATGGATTGGTTGTGCTTCTTCTTGTTGCAGTTGCTACATTTATATTTTCTGCATATAAATCATGAGTTAGAGTTAGCTTCTAGAAATTGGGCAAGTTAATGGCCTATGGCATCTTTAGCTGATGCAGATACAATATATCTTAAATATATAGTATTAGATATATTGTTAACTAGTCTGCTGACAAATCAAAATAATAATTACTAATTTGCTAACTTATTTCCAACACTTTTAATCTAATTTCCCTTAATCTTTTGTTTAATTATCTATCTTTACTAACTTAGGGTATTTTTGTTTTGTTTTTATTTATAAATTTTCCTTTTTAACCATTATTCTTCAACTTAATTAACCATTTTTCTACAATTATTTTCTCCCTGGAATAAAAAACTCTACCAAATAACACAATAGGCATTTGGATTCTCTTCCACGGTCCCAATATAGTAATATTGCGGTCTCATCTGAGTATAATAGGCCTCATAGGCCTTCATAAGAGTAGTTGCATCATTTGAGTCCTTCTTTTTTTCCTCTACCTTCTTTGGTTCCTTTTTCTTAGGCTCTTCCTTCTTTTTCTCCCCTTTCACTCGTTCCATTGATATTATTTCAATATGACATAGCTACCCTAGCTTGCCTCCCACATATAATGGATCTATGTCTCTAGTTAATGTTAATTTCTTGTCCTTTATGTCTACTAACACTGACTCAACTCCTGAATTATATATGTGCTAGTACCATGTAAGTTTCAATGACTAAGTTAATTAGTTAATCCAATTAAAGCAACAAAGGGTTTGCAAGATTTGGTGTTGAAAATCTAGTACCTGAAGGCCAAAAACTACTCTCATAGCTTTTGTCTAAATTCTGTCATCAAATGATTCAACCTTCAACACAACTTTCTACCACAAAGTAAATCAGAGCTATTACCAACTTATAAAATGGAATAAAGACAAACTCAAATTCAAAACTATAGATGTCACACTTTGTCACTTGAACATAATGCATTGTTCATATATAAATTTGATAAAAAGTAAATAAGTTCCTAAAATTGTAATGAATAACATAAAAATAGAATAGTTTTTTTGGTTAAGTTGTTACAAAGTTTTTGGTGTGGCAACCTATGTATTTGAACATTGTGTGTCTTTTTAATCAACAACCATCATGGATGTTGATGCTTTTGTTCCTATTTATAGTGCTAAGGTAGACAATCATTTATGGAGCTTTTTTAGTGATCTGGTAAATTGTTTCAGTCAAGTCCCATTTAATTGTTGGTTAGTTACTTTGCATGTGTAGTTTGAAGAATCAGGTAGTCTTCACTTGTCAAAGGACATTCATGAATCTATTGCTCTATCTGAGTTCTATGGGTTTAGTATAATCTGTGTAATGTAGATAATATTTAGAAATTTTAAAACTTCTGATATTTTAATTTTTACAATTTTTTATATATGTTTTCTATAAATTTTAGCTTTACAATGCACAATTCCAATAATTATAATTTTACTTAAACTAATTTTATTTACAGGCACCAGATGTTGGAAGTGGATATGCCATAGAAGCAAGGCATTTTCGGTCTGGTAGTCATGATGCACCATCTCCATAATTGTTGTGATTATGAGCTTATAGAATTTAATTTAAAATATATTCTGTTTGATTAGTGTACTTTTAGATTATTGCCAAATTACGTTTAAACTCATAATTTTTAATATTTGACAAAGAAATGTTTAAATTCTTATTATTAATATGAAATTCAGATTCAGTCTAATTTGTGTTAAAGTATATGAATTTATTGTAAATTATTCTTGTAGTAGGTTAGTAAGTATGACAAAGAAAAATTAAAGTAGGGAAAATCACAAAAAAAAAATCTAAAAATTGCCTTTAGTGACAATTCTTTTTAAAAAAAAAAATTCAGGCAAATCCATTGCTAAATGCGACTAAAGTCGCCATGGAAATCAATTTTTTAAAAAAAATCAAGCAAAACTGCTGCTAAATGCTTTTAAACTGCAACAAAATTAATTTTTAAAAAATTCACGCAAAACCACCACTAAGTGCATCCAAAACAACTGTAAAAATCTATTTTCTAAAAGAATTTCATGAAAAATCACCACTAAAAATAGAATTTCTTTTTTTAAAAAAAAAATTTGGAATCCTCGCTAAGTCTATTACAAATTGCCACTAAGTATACTTTTTCGATGATTTTTGCAAACCACCCAAAATATTTTTGACTCATATATCTGTGGCAATTCTGAAATCGCCACAAAGGGTATTAGTGATGGTTATAATTGTCACTAAATACTTTTTTTTTTGTAGTGTAGGGCATAGTAGTCATGCTACAATCATAGTCATCCTTCATTAAATGGCATGCTAGGGCTTTAATACTTTGTTTGGATTAGGAAAAATTAAAGGGAAAAAGTAGAAAAAGAAGGTTGTGTCATAACTTTATCCTTATTTGAAAGTTT
>JANHAO010014929.1:0-15065 GCA_026873985.1 Saraca asoca
TCTCTTATGTTGTCTCTTACTTGAGACAACTATTTATATTGAAGGGAGAGGAGAGGGAGTGATATTTTATATTCTAAAATAACCCTCACTGACTTTAATTATTTTCAAACCTAACCACCATCACATTAGGCAATCTTTACTTAAAGTCAGTATATTACTTATATGGGCCACTTATAGATTATTAAAATAATCTAATAAAATGCACTAAAGCATTTTCATATTTATTCATTTTATAGTAGAATAGAACCATTAGTTCCAATAACGTAAATTGAGATAAGATACATCATTTCATCATGACAAATCATTTTCATAAGTATATATATATATATATATAACATATAGTTAAACTTTCAAACAAGTTAGCATAGAAAAATCCCATCATTCAAAATCATAAAAATCCATATCATAACATTATTTTATATCTTAAATGGAATTTATCAAGAGAGTAGGATTATCCATTCACCTCGAAGATATCTAGACAACTTCAAATGAAATTGTTTTGGACTACTACTTTCTCAAATTAGCTTATCAAACCCTAGTTCATGTAACCTCATAACATATTTTCTATTTCAAAAGAATATTACAATTTTTGATATTTAAATTTCAATTAGGATAATTTCACAAAGATGAAAATCAATCTTGGAAAGAAGCAGTACCTACTACCCCCGATTAGGGTTAGAGTGTGCTGTCGGAAAAGTATGACAAATGCAGAATGAAGCTGTTGACCATTGAAGGAAGATTGACAATGGAGCTATCACCAACGGTGGTAGTGACAGCAATGGCGGATGGAAAAAGTGAGATCACCGTTGTTTGGTACCGGTAGAGTAGTGAAGGCTAGCTGAAGGAGGTGAAGTGATTGTTGTCACCGGTGAGGATGGACCAATCCGCTGCTTATAGTGGGGCCAATGAGTAGGTTGGCTAGAAAAAGAGGTAGCTTGCCAAAGACTGATCGAGAGGGAGGGATCTCCATGAAGCAAGATGGTAGCTATGTAGCTAGGTGGTTGAAGTTGTATGACGACGCACGACGGGGTTGATGTCGAATTTGCAGAAAGCAAGGGATCGACCAGAAAAGAAGTTGGTCAGAGCTATAGAAAATTGAGGAGGTTGGCCGGTCAACTATAGAAAGGTGACATTACTTCCAATAGGAGTGCTAATGAGCTCACGGTGAAGTTTGCAGTAGTTGATCTTTGACAGATCAAGAAATTTCCAACGTAAGCTGCTGTGATGGCTTGGTTGAAAAAGAAGCAGAGATGGTAGAACAAATCGGATCGAAAGAAGAGGATGAAGAGTAATGTTGGAGAATCATGGAAACGGCTGAACAAAAGTAGAGTAGCAACCGTACACAAAGGAGAAGGAAAGTAGAGGAAGAGAGCTCCAGGAGATTTCTAGAATAATGGAGACAAGACCTGAGGTGTAGTGCTGAAAAATGAAAAAGAAAATAAAATGGGAAAATCACACTTTGGCCCCAACCAAACTATAACGTACTCACATTAGTCCACCAGAAAAAGGGAAAATTGTGATATAGTCATAGCAAAAATTTGAAAATTTTCATTTTAGTCCACCATTTTTTTAGGTGTTACAATTTACGTCATAGAAATAATCCAGAGCTCAACTATTGCATTTCAAAATCCATTTTGACTTCCTATCTGGTTACTTTTAACATTAGTAGTAGAGGTTTCTACATAGATCAAAGTTTGCAAACCAATCTCATCTGTTCACAGAAATAACGGGATCGGAGTTTAATATATTAGTTCACTTAAATGGATCTCTTTTTTTTTTTAAAAAAAAAACGTGTAAAATGTATTTTAAAAAGTAAAGTGCTATATTATAATTGTTGATGAGAAATTCAACAATTCATAATTTGATAAATAATAAATAATTAAAAAAATGATTTTCAAATTTATAATTAATTATTCTTTTAATTTTTTATTAACAGTTATGATACAACATTTTACTCTAAAATACAGCTTACCGCCTAAAAGAATTAAATCTAATCTAAACACATTGATCAGTTTTAGCTCATAGTTTGCGCGGGCTAGTCACATGGTCCACTATTCTAGATCCATAGTTTGCTGGGGCCAGTCACACGGTCCATTGTCCTAGACGTATTTACTCACTTTTACAAAAATATAGATATAATTTTTTATAATATAAATAAAAATAAATGAACTATTATTAAAATCACATTGTGGAACTGTAACAGCACTATTGTGACTATAGTTATGATTTACAATTTAAAATTACAAATTTTATTAAAATTAAATTTATAAAAATATAGATATTATGTTTTCTAGCTTGCATACATCGATTTCTGACATTTTCTATTGCAGATTTCAATACGTAATATTGTTATATATTTCTCAAAGTTTTAGGTTTTAAGTGTTCAACATTGGACGTTGGATTTTTAATGTATATATATTTTTTAACTTTCGTGCTTTGAGTTTGCAGGTATGTAGTATGAATGCTACAAAACCATAGAATGTGAAAGAGTAATTCAAAAAAAATAAAAATGGTGGTGGAACAATATCTATACTATAATGTGAAGTGAGATTGGAAAATTCAGTGCGTTGTGTGAAATAAAATCATTTCTGACAATAAAAGTTATGAATTTGAAAGAAAGAGTATGAAAAAGATAAAAAATAAACAATTGTTGAATGTAAAAGAGAAGGAAAGCATAAGAATTGGCTGAAAACATAGTTGGAGCACATGGTTTGTTAAATTAATAAATTATAGATACACAAGTTATTACTTTTTATATCATAGGTAAATAAAATAAAATAAAATAATTTACCTAAAAAATGATGTAAGCAAGAATATTTTTAATTTGTTTTATAATTTTTAAATTTAAATAATATAAAAAAATTCTCACATACATAGATTAAAAGTCTAGATATCAATATTTTGATTTCATAGGTTAAGGCAACATGGATAGCATTGAAATCTCATGATGCCAAAATGAATGTATAAGCTAGAGTGGTAAACATAACTAGTGAAAAGTTGATAATATGGCATTTATGTTTGTAACCATAATTTTTAATATAATTCTAAATTTAATAGATTGTAGAATGAGTAATCTAAGTGAGTTGTCCACATTAGGTTGCATATAAGACTCTAGCTATACCATCCAAATATGAATAAATTATTTATAATCAATTATGTATCAAACATAAAATATATTACATATATAATTATTTTAAAATCAATTATTCTATTACTATACCAAATAAGTTCAAAATCAATAAGAAAAATAATCCAATTTCATACTTTCCAAAACTCTCCTTTCAATTTTCTCCCATATTTGTTTGTTAATCTATTAGTACTTGTTTAATACAATAATTAACACTTTCAATAATTAATTATAGGTTCAATAATTGATTTTAGATTTTTAAATTTTTTTAATAATTAACTATAAACAAAAATTCTAGTTAAACTAAAAGCTAGTCGTTGGTAGGTTTTGTTTTAATCAACATTATAGAAATAAAAACATTAAAATATGTACCTAAATTAGCCTCACTTGTGTTTTTCAAAAAAAAAAAAATAATGTAAGTATATATCATATTATCTTTTTCAATAATTTAACATTAAAAATAGTTTTTTATCTATTATCAAAATAAAAATAAATTTTATAAATCAATTTTCAAATAATATCAACAAATATTAATAAATTTACTTAAACAATTATTTTAAAATTAATTATAAATAATGACCAATTATACACGCAAAACAATACTGCACTTTGTAAATATTTCTCTTGATTGAGACTCCCAAACATACACCATTCTCCAATAACTTGACAGTTTTGAAGGGCAAAGACAAACCCAATAGTCATAACCAATGATTGCACCAACCATACTTCACACAGCCATTGACTCATCCCTCTCCTCTAATTCACTTCATCTCATCTTCTTCTTCATCCATAGCTAAATTCACATCAGTGGCGGCAGACACAACAAAACCACAAGTCCTCTTTCTCGGTCCTGCATCATTCCCCTCAGGAGTTCCATTTCTTGCAACCCTCCTCTCTCCCCCTTCCCCAATTCTTCGCCGCCGATCGCATCCAACCTTCTTTCATTCTAGCTCTGATCTGCGCGGGCGGCTACCTTGTCAACGCCGACGTCCTTCGCCTTCTGCCATCGCTCGGCCTCGTTATGACCACCAGCTCCGGACTTAACCATATTGATTTGCAGGAGTGCCAACGCTGGGGAGTTCAGGTTGCCGGCGCCGGCAGCTTGTTCTCCGAGGATGCAGCTGACATGGCGGTGGGTTTGTTGATTGATGTAATGAGAAAAATTTCGGCCGCCGATCGGTTTGTGAGGAGACAGGAATGACCTGAGTCGTTGGATTTTCCTTTGTTCCAAGGTTCATATATCTTTTCTCCTCGTTCCTTCTTCTTTTTATTTTTTTTTATTTTTTTATATATCTTTTCAATTACTATTTATATGTGAAGCCTTTGGTTTTTATTGTTTTGTAAAATTACATACAAGCTCTTTTACTATTCACGATGTGGGAATAGTCCCTTAGATTATGAATCTGTGTAAACAATCCTTTAGACTACATTTAATCCTTTTTTGTTTACTAAATAAATCAATTCTCTACTCATAATTAATTAACATCACGGAATATATCTTTATTTTTAAAATTTATTATTTCTAAACTTTATAATTTAATGCATTTTTATTCACAAAATTTACTATCTCGGAATGTTAAAACTTCAATTCTAAAAATTAAAGATGTCTATCAACATCAATTTTTTTCATTTTAATTAATTTCTTGGATAATGAATATTTATTTTGAAGTGTTAACTAATCATGTAAGAAGGACATGAATTAGTTTATTAAGTTTAATGAACAAATAGTTAACATAAAGAGTTATGTGTATGATTTATAAAGTTTAGGTAAATCATATACATATTTTTATAATCTAGAGGAGTATACACATGTTATGAATTTATCACAGAGATTCTATGTAATTTACCTTTATCTCATGTATGGGTCACTTGGTTCACTGCTTAGATTATATTTAAGAATCTTATTGATACCTTCTACTGTAAATAAACAGATAACCAAATTTTAATTAGGGGAAAACATTTGACCCACATTCGAATACCCACTTTCATGTTTACACTCTCTCTTAAGACTCGGGATTTTTTATGGGATCCACCTTTTAAGAGTGGATGTGATTATGAAAATGGATATATATATATATATACACACACACACCCACATGGGTACAGGAACAACCTTGATGACCTATGGTAAGATCCTACCTTGCACTTTCTGCTAATTTGGTGTTAATTAGAGTTGTGTTTTTTCTAATGAATATTGTTAATGAAAAGAGATATATATATATATATATATATATGTATATATATTTAACACCCATCATCAAATATAAGTATTAATATATATTTTAGGTGATACAGTTTGATTGATTGAATTGTATATAATTATACAGATAGTTAGAACTCCAAGAAGAAAAAGGTTTTAAATGAGAGTAATTAGTTGAGTAATTGAATGTTTTCGCTATACAAAATTCTTATATAAATATAGTTTGCATTATAAATATCATTGACTTGTATAGATTTAGCTAATTAATATTTCATTGCACAAAGAAAAATACTCTTTCTTTGAGATTCAATAAAATTATGTAAATATTTTCTCTATTTTAAAAACTTACACTATTCCTTATGTCTTTATATTAAATCCAAATTTAACCTTTCTATCCTTCATATTTTAATAATTTGAGATTATTTGGAGCTTTCTTTTGATCACTAAATAAATACTTTGTATTGTTTGATTTAAACCAAATAGCCCCTTTTCTTATCATTTCACTATGAAAACTTTAGCTGGTGTTATGTGGGTCTCTATGACCCGCCAAATTCCTTTGCCGCAATTTCTTTTTATTTTGAGCTTTGGTCCCTTTGATCTCCCTACACACATGTATAGACATACACAATATGAATTTTTTAAATATATAGTAAAGCACAATTACATAGGAGAACTCCTTTGCATATTGAAAGCATGATATATATAACTACATTAAAACAGTTAAATATTTAAGTTTTCTAAGATAAAATGAAGAGATTGAGTAAAAATTTGAATAGAACAAATTTGAATTTCTACCTAGCTTGTCTTTGAATTATTTATACTTTGAGGGATTAATTACACAAATGGAGCTACACATAACATTTTTCTTTTCACGTGGGAGGCAAGCGAGTTGGAATTGTTGGATTGGGAAGTATTGGAATGGGAGTTGCAAAGAGGGTAGAGGCATTTGGTTGCATTATCATATATCACTCAAGAAAACCAAAACTCTTTGTTTCCTACTCATTCTATTCTAGTGTTACTGAACTTGCAGCTAAGAGCAATGCACTTGTGATATGTTGTCTACTAAATGAGCAAACTAAGCACATAATCAACAAGCAAGTGTTGTTGGCACTTGGAAAAGGAGGAGTTATTATTAATGTTGGAAGAGGAGGTCTCGTAGATGAGAAGGAATTGGTGAGTTGTTTGATGGAAGGGGAAACTGGAGGTGCTGGTTTGGATGTGTTTGAGGATGAGCCACTTGTTCCTAAAGAGCTCTTTGGGTTAGATAATATGGTCCTATCACCACATGCAGCTGCTTTTACTTCAGATTCTTACAACGGCATGGTAGAACTTGTGGGAAGGAATTTGGAAGCAGTCTTCTCAAATAAGCCATTGATGACTCCTGTTATTCTTGATTGATTAGACGTTCTTGCATATATCCCTATATGATTGTAGGGCAAATGTTGTATGAAAGTCATTGATTCTAAATTGGTATTGTGATTGATTGATAATCATATGATATCTTATGTAGATAGGACTCGCACTACAATGAATAATTAAGATTTATCTTTTAAGACATAATTGATGTCTATAACATCTCTAGTAGAAATGTCAAAACAGATCAAAGTCCACAAATTAATGAGGTATGCTCACAGAAATAAACAAATCAAATTTTAAAAGATTAGTTCATTTTAAAAGCAAACCTAAATGAATTATTTACTTTTGGCCCATGATTTCTACGGACTAGTCCGTGTAGTATGTTGTTGTAAAGTGAATAATTCACTTTTAAAAAATATGTTTAATCCTTTATGAAATAAATAAAATTAAAACAAATGTTACTAAATTTTGTGTTGCAAACAATTTTTAGAATAGTTTTATAAAATTATAATGTTTATGTAGTACTTTCAAAAAATAATATGTTTAAAAATATTTTAAATACTTTATAATTGATGTAAAATAATGCTTAAGAGAATAACTTAAAGAAGAGAAGCAATCAAAGAACATGAGCAAAATTTCATTTCCCTTTTGAAGTGTGTCTAACAAGAAGAAGAAGACCTCTAGTTATAGGCATACATAGAAGGTGGGGCGGAATGAATTTTTCATGAAAGAGTGTAATGAGTACATGTACCA
Organism: Saraca asoca; assembly: GCA_026873985.1. Taxonomy (NCBI): domain Eukaryota; kingdom Viridiplantae; phylum Streptophyta; class Magnoliopsida; order Fabales; family Fabaceae; genus Saraca; species Saraca asoca. Next base: position 7,437 of record JANHAO010014929.1, read on the forward strand.
TATTAAAAGAAATATTCTTTCATGAAGGGATGCATTGGATAGTTCATGAATATGGGTACATGGGAGAGTTGAATGGATATTTGTACATAAATTTACATAAATTCATAACAATTCCTTCTGAATGTCCATTGCATTAAGAATATTGCCTCATCAAAAACCTTATCAAGAAAATCCTGATGGGAAAAAAACTCGGTGAGGAAAAAAAGATTGCAGCAAAGATCTTTACTCCCCCTTAATGATTTCATTCTTTTAGATCTTTGAAACAACACATTCTAGTCCTTTATACCAACTTTTCAAAGATTGTGGTTGTAAGTGCTTTGGTGAATAGATTTTCTAGATTGTTACTTGAGTGAATTTGTTAAACATTAATATCATCTTTCCCTTAGAGGTCATGAGTAAAAAAGAATTTTGGTGAAATATGTTTTATCCTATTGATCCTTATATATTCATAGCTTTCCTTATGAATTGCTAAAGTTTCTGAATGGTTAGAATAAGTAGCAACTAAAGTTTCTTTTATAAAGTATGAAATAGTTGTACCTCCACATGTGAATAAATAACATGTTTGGGTTTGAGATTTGTGTGGATCAGATAAATATCTTGCATTTGTATAACTAATTAAATCTGATTTGGATAAATTAAAATAGTATAAGCCCATATCCATTGCTCCTTGGAGATATTTAAGAATATATTTAATTCTATTCCAATGTTTTTGAGTTAGAAAAGAACTATATTTTGCTAATATATTTAAGGCAAATGATATATCAAGATGTGTATTGCTAGTAAGATATATTAGTGCTCTAATGGCACTAAGATATAGTATTTTGGGATTAAGAAGTTCTTTATATTCTTCACAAGGTTAGAAAGGGTCCTTTTTTACATCTAATGATCTCACAACCATTAGTGTATTCAATGAATATGTTTTATCCATATAAAATCTTTTTTTAGCACTTTTGTTATATAATTTGATTGATGGATAAAAATTCCATTTTTTAGGTAATCAACTTGAAGACCTAAACAAAAATTTTTCTTCCCAAGGTCTTTCATTTGATAACTTTTCAGGAGTTCTAATGATATTTAAATCATCAACATAAATAGTAATTATATCAAATTCAGATCTAGATCCTTTTATGAAAACACATGGGCATATGGGATTATTTTTGTAGTGTTCTTTCAACAAGTAATAACTAAGGCAATTATACCACATGCATCTAGATTACTTTAATCCATATAGAGCTTTATTCAGTTTGATAGAGTAGATTTCCTGAGAATTTGAACTATGCACTTTTGGCAACTTAAATTCCTCAGGGATTTTCATGTATATGTCATTATTAAGTGAGCCATGAAAATAGGCTATAACTATATCCATTAGACACATTTTAAGCTTTTCATACATTGCAAAACAAATTCAATACCATAATAATTTTGTGTCCACCACAAGAGAATATGTTTCTTTATGATTGATACTAGGTTTTTAGGTAAAACCTTGTGTGATAAGCCATGCTTTATATCTAACAATTTCATTTTTCTCATTTCATTTTTGCACAAATACCCAGTTATATCCCACTAGTTTTACACCACTTGGTGTATAGATTACAGGTCCAAAAACTTCATGTTTTACAAATGAATTCAATTCTGCCTTGATTGTGTCTTTCCACATTGGCCAATCATTTCTATGTCTACACTCCTATACAAAGGTAGGTTCAAGATCCTCATTTTCTTACATAATATTGAGCATTACATTTTATACAAAAATATTGTTAATGTGTATTTTATTTTGATTCCATCTTTTCCCTGTAATGACATAATTAATTGACATCTCTTCATTTTCAGGAATTTCAAGTACCTACATTGCTTCTGGAAATTTTGCTAATTATGTCAAGGGCCTCTTCTGGAAGTTTTATATCCTCTTTCTGATCATCTTGAATATTTACACTCTTTCTTTTTCAAAGACTTTTATCTTTGGAATTGATTGGTCTTCCATGTTTCTGTGTACTTTAAACTCATTAGCAACTATAGGTTGTCCTTCAAGGATGTCAATTCCAATTGAAGCATTTACAACTAGTATATGAGATTTAGTTACTCTTTTTGGGTCAATAAATGCATCTGGAATTTAATTTGCTATACTTTGCAAATGAATAATCTTTTGAACTTCAAGTTCACATTGATTTGTGTAAGGATCAAAACTAGATAATGATAATTCATTCTAAGAAATTTCTTTTTCTAGCTGTTTCTATCTCCCCCTAACATTGGAAACATTGATTCATCAAAATGACAATTGACAAATCTTTCTACAAATAAATCTCCAATTAATGGTTCTAGATACTTGACTATAGATGGAGATTCATAATCCATTCTCTTTTGAGGACTCGTCTTTGTGCATTGTGGTGGAGAAATTGGAACATATACCACACACCTAAAGATTCTTAGATGGGAAATATTTAGTTCCTGACCATAAACCAATTGCACAAGTGAATATTTATGACAACCAATTGAATGCATACAAGTACTGTTGCATGTAAAATGGCATGTTCCCAAGTAGAAACTGGGAGTTTAAATTTCATAAGCAATGACCTTAGAATCAATTGGAGGCATTGAATAAACGATTTAGTGAGACTATTTTATGTATGAACATGAGTAATAGGATGTTCAATAGTTATTACAATTGACATACAATAATCCATAAAGGCTTGAGATGTGAATTCACCAACATTATTAATATGTATTGTCTTAATTGGATAATTAGCAAAATGTGCTCTCAAATGAATTATTTGTGCAAGTACTTTTGTAAATGCCAAATTGCGAGCTGATAATAAGCATCATGTTGATGCATCAATTAAAACTATAAAATATTTAAATTGTCCACCTGATGGATGCATAAGTCCACATATATCACTTTGAATTTGTTCTAAAAATAATAGGGATTTAGTCCCAATTTTAACTAGTGATGACCTTATAATTGATTTACCTTAAGAGCAAATAGTACAAGAGAAATCATTAAATTGAAAAATCTTTTGGTTTTTCAATAGATGACTACAAGAATTCTCAATAATTTTTCACATCATTATAGAATCGAGATGGCCCAACTGGTCATGCCAAACTTAAAAGTCATTAGTAAACTTCTGATTTACTATAGCATGAGATTTAATCATTCCAATATTCATGTAGTACAATTTAGGGGAGAAATCATATAGTTTTTCCAATATACACTTCTTACCTGAAATAATAGATGTAATGTAAAGATATTCAATACTTCCTTCATTCTTTGTCTTAATACAATATCCATTTAGATAAATATCTTTAAAACTTAATTAAATTTCTTTGAGACTTATATGAAAATAATGCATCTTCTAGTATAAATTTTGTCCATTTAGGTAGTAAAATATTGGCTCTTTTGAAGCCCTCAATTAATTTTGTACTAATAGATATTGTATTAACATTAGCTTTTTCAATGGTCAATTGAGAAAAATATTTCTTATCTTTAAATATGGTGCGTTGTAGCATTGTATGGTAAACATATACCCACATCATTAATCTTGGATCTAGCCATATGAATATCCATATCTTTTCTTCAATAAAATAATAAATAAAAGAAATAAGAAGCTCACAATTTAATGTAAGATAGTATTGATATGTAATCATGAACAAGACATAAAATTTAAAAATAAGAAATTGTGACCACAAACTCAATGAAATAAGATGCAATAACAAACTTATAAAATGCATAATATAAAGTGTGAAAGCAATCTAAAAAAAATTCATCCTTGAGTATTTTCATCAGTAATTTGGTGATAAACTCCCCCTTTAGGGTGGACAAGAAAATCAACCACATCTAAAAGTGTTATCTCTTCTAAGCTGTTAGTGAAATCATTTTGAACAAACTTTGCTTCAACATTCTTTCCTTTGGATTTTAATGATTCTTGATAAAGTTAATAAGATGTTTTGATGTATGACAGGTACATGACCAATAACCTTTCATGCCACATTAATGACAAACATTCTCCATATGCTTTTTGTTTATTTCACCATTTTCCTTTCCTTGTATCCCTTCATTTTTTATTCACTTCTGGTGGTAAAAAGCATTTTTGCTAGGGTGATTACTTTGGCCACCTCAATGATGAAATTAGCTTTTCCTATGTCCTTGTCCATGACGACCACCATTGTCATAATTAAATGATGTCGCATTCACTTCAGGGAATGGAGTAGAACCAGTAGGATGAGATTCATAATTTTTCATCAATAGTTTTTTTTAGCATATCAACATTAATAATATTTTCTTCACATAATTTCAATGAAGAACTAATTTTAAAAATTGCTAAGTTATATTCAATAATAGATTTAAAATCTTGCAGTCATAGATGCATCCAATCATAATGAGCTTTTGGAAGGATCACAGTTTTCTGATAGTCATATCTTTCTTTCAAATTTTTCTAAAGATCAATTGGATTTTTCATTGTGAGATGCTCAGTTTTAATCTTTAATGGAGGTGGTGACAAAGGAAAATCATAACTTTTGCCTTATCTTGATTGGATGTTTCAAAAATCATAGATAAATTAATTTATTGTAAAAATAAAGGGGTAAATCATCCACTCACATATCTAAGCTCTTTGATTTCAAAGAGTTTTTGAACCTAGTTATATAAAACTTAGGTTTTTTGATTTCAATGAAATAATAGTTAACTAAAGTTGAGATTGATTAAAGTCAAATTGGAAATTCTCAAACGAATTTAGGCACTCATTTTAATCTTTTCTAACTTTCTTGAAACCATAGCTTTTACCTAGCATGTATTGGTGCTTTGATTGCTAGAGCTTTGCATATGCCATTAACACTTACCTAGCATTGATCTTACAATAAAAGATCACTTGATTGAATCAAAAATTTCTTTCAACTAATCATAGGATTAGGTGGGTAGATCCAGCCTTGCTATGGCCATTATTAGTCAAAATTTGTTATAAAGCCTAAAACTTGCCTATGGCCATAAAGACATTAATATGGTTTCAAAACTACCTCGAGAATAGCCCTTGCAATTTATTAAACTCCCTTAAGCTGCATACAACTAGGAGAATATTAGATGGGTTCCAAAATTATCATACCAGCAACCCCTATTTAATAAAAACCTTCCCAAAATAGTGACCATTGCTGAAATCCTTAATTAATATCTTCCATAACTAAATTGCTTTCCCCTCTCATGCCAACTGTAATTATTTAAGGTAAAATAAACTAAAACTTTTAAAGCAGTATAGGTGTCAGATTTTATCCTATAAGCTGGTTCATACTATGTGCTATACCCTTCATCGGATAATTGTGAGTAAACCACTCACTTTCCTTAGACTTATATGATGCTTAATTCCTTGTGACCATGCATGGGCCAAATTCATGTTAGCTTATGAATTGCCTTAGTTGAACTTATTTGATGGATATATATTGGAGTTGTATCATATATATGGTTATGTGAGTGTGATTGTAGAATCTTGGGCTAATGGGACGGTCTGATATTGGAATGATATTGATGCTTAAGGAAGTAGACTTTAGTGAGTTAGTTAAGCGTTCAAATTGAGTAGGATTAGGGTATGTTTGAATCATGACATTTTATAGTTAGTATGATTGGAATTGTTGAGTAGTATATAGGGAAGGTGAGAGATGCAAACTTGTAGTTTTTATATGTGTGACCATGAGCAAGGAATGATGAAAGTGGTCCATACAAGATAGGATAGGGTAGGTTGATGTCCAAGAAATTTGGTAAGAACACAATAGCTCTAAACACAATGATGAAGCATAAAAGATTAGAATCACTCAATTTTAGCTCAAACTTATGCATAAATCTAAACATGCAATCATGATCATAAGTTTAAATTTGAATATTCAAGTAGAACCGTGGGATTAGAATTTGAAGGGTTTGATTCAACTTGAGAAGACTTAATTCAAAATGTGAGTCTACTCAATCGAAGTTGCAAACCTTTGGGTCCAGAATTGCATGTGATTAGAATTGGGATTAGAATTGAAAATAGGGTTATGTAGAGCCTATTTGAATTGCATAAAAACTAGTTCAGAAATTAATTTGAATTGCAAGGCTTGAATGCTACCCTATTTCTGCAAGCATAATCATGAAAGTAGTGTAAAAAGGTTGATTCGAATCATAAGCCATGGAAAAAAAAAAGAACTTGCCCCCTCCTAAGTTAAAATGATGTCATTTTTGTGGCTACCCTTAAAACCCCTCTCTGCCATACGCTTGCAAAGCCACTTCACTCTCCCCTCTTTCTGTATTTTCCAACCTGAGGGTAAGAGCACTTCTGTGAACATGTTAGGGCTGATTCACTTCAACATTTCACTGCAAATCATAGTGGAGCTTGTAACCACTCAAACCAGCTCACTCTGCCTGATACTACCGGCACTGAAGTGAGCTGTCAGCTGTACAAATTGGAGTTAGGCAAGGCATTGCTACCCTATCTTAGGTAGAACAATTTGGTGTTTCAACTACAAGCCCATATTTTTCGATAGCTTTTAAGGTAAGTAAATAGTTTAATTTTGATTTAAATATGATGTGATTAGTTAGTGTTGGGTGATGATAAATTAGAGATATAACTGTTAAAATTTGGAATTTTTTGGACTGAAAATAAGATGAATTAGATTGTAAGTATAGGATAATAGGATGACATGAAATATGACTAGGAATGATACTATCATAACAACTTGAAGTGGGTAAATTGCTCACTCACTCTAGCACTTGAATATTATTTAGTTTATTTGTGTTAAAGCATAATGGTTAGGTAAGAATAAGTTTGGAATGACCATGTATGTGGGCCGTGTTTATGCTTGTTTAAGGTCTCATGTGAAAGTGGTACTATAAATTTATTGATGTCCTTATAGGAATATCATTTCTTGAATATGGATAACTGAAAGATGGTTAATTGCTCAAGAGGATTTGTTCATGAGTGTATTAGAAGAAGACATTCTATTTTATAATCGTGATTAATAAATGTAAATAGAAGAATAAAATGTAAATGAGTTATACAATTGATGAAAGGGTAAAAATGAGTAAATGTTGATTTGTGATTAATACTAGACTTTGGAAATGAACATGAATAGAAATGGGTTGGTTTGGATGTTAAAACTTCTTTAAGTGAATTGGTTAAATACCAAAAAAGGGGGTTTGTCAAATGAGTGTATATGTTATATGGCTTTATGACTTCGAGTTGATGAGAGTTAGGAGAACATCCTTATTGGAAGGGTTTCTTAAAAATGACTAAGTATTAATCCTTTGAGTAAATAACTCATTGTCCCATAAGTGCTTTATTATTGAAATGGTATATAGAAACATGAGTTTAGATACTTTCAGTGCTTGTATTTGATTTAGTTGAGTTAATTTTTAGTAAGGGTATTGCATAGAAGTGTTAAGTGATGTGTTGGGTCTTATGAATGTAGAAAAGAATTTGTGGCTTTATAAATAAAGGAATTGCAAAATTTAGTTTAGGTAACCATAAGGAGAATGTCTTTTATGGGATTAATTGTTTAATTTAGGAGTTAGTGTATTCAAGTGCTATTGTAACATTTGCATTAGTTAGTAATGTTAATTAGAATTTATTGAAATTATAAACATGTGCAACCCATTAGGCTAGTGAAATGGGTTATACC
>JANHAO010014930.1:0-15066 GCA_026873985.1 Saraca asoca
TAATGAACCAATTGACACAAAATCATAAATACATGCTAACACAGCTGAAGTAAGCCAATTTTGGACCTTAAAATGCTAAGTGAGAAGACAAATAAATGAGTGAAATATTTTGTTATCAGTACCATCCATCATTTCTAGGTACACATTGATTCATGCTTCTCTTAAACAATTACTGACTTAAACATCAATCATATTGGGTAGATCCATCTTTATCGTACATAGCTAATAGTGCTCTCAATAGGATCTCTTGGTTTTTATTAGTTGACTGAAGTAAGAAGAGCTCACACAAGCCAAAGCTAAAAAACTAATAAGTAGTAGAAGATTCAAAATGATGAATTACATGTCTGATTGATAAAAGGAAGGAAAGAAAATAACGAGAAATAATAGAAAATCAAAAAGATTGAGCTATAAGTTAAAAATCAAGTCCAAGTAGTCCTTTGGCATTAAAACTTGAGCCATTCACTCGGTGCCATATCAAACCCCAATAGCTCCCTTGATACTATACCAAGCCCAAGCAACTTCCTTGGTACTATATCAAACCTAAGCAACTCCTATAGTAAATATATCAAACCCGAGCGATTCCCCTTGTGCCATATCAAACCCAAATAGTTCTTCTAATACTAAAAATGTTTGAGTAGTTTCTTCAGTATCAAGTTCAAGTCAAGCAACCTCATCGGTATTAAATTTAGCTTGAGCGATTCCTTTAGTATGAAATTTAAGTCGAGCGACCCCTTTTACATTAAGTCAAGCTTGGACTGCTCCTTGATATTATACTAAACCTCAAATAGATATCTTAAAATTCAAATTTTTAGCTATAAGTATATAGTTGAATCATTGCAAGCCAAAAAACATGGGATGATCGATACTTAACCATCAAGACCTCTCATAATTCCAGTTGTGTAGCTTGAATCAAGCTTAATAATTTTTTAGTGAACACTCAACAAACCTTACTCGAGGAATGGGCAAATGTCACAGCCTAAAATAAACGTGTCTTTGGCTATAATCGATTAGGTAGCCAATAGGACAACTAAACTAGTCCAAGTCCAATAAAAAGACCTACAATGGTTCATAAAGAGCAGACCACTTAAAGTTAACATTCTAAAAACCACTTTGCCCCATGACTATTAGACTAGATTAAGAATTGGTTAAACAGACTTAACCTTAAAACACTAATTTATGCACCATTTCTATATATAAATCAAGATATGCACTTTTGATATGGGGTCTTTACTCTCATTATTATTTTTTATCTTTTCTCACAAGATTGCTAACTTGACCATTGGAATGCTTTCTAAAATCCTGACTTTGGTCACTTATTTTTTCATTTTATAGGTCCAAAAAATCTAGATTTTTCACCAACTATGTAATGATCTTGGCTAGCTCCAGAAAATCAAAACTATAATGATTATTACAAATAAGCAAATATTTTAATTTCAAGCCACTCATGCGAAGTAGTATGAACCTTGAGAGATATCTTGTCAACAATGGTATAATGCATAATCTTTATTGACATTGTACTTTAGAAACAAATGATAGGAACATATAGTTTCAAGCTTTCTAGTGAAACTTTCTAGAAATAGTCACTGAGTTGAGTGTTACATGTAAGAAAGATGCAAATAGATGACTATTAACGGTGGATTTTGGTTCTGGGCCAAATTCCAGTCAACGAAGGATTCTTTCAGAATCTCAAACTATGATCTGGTCCTAAGGTAGTGAAATGAACAAAGAAGGTAAGAAGAAGGGGAAGAGTAGTAGAGGACATGAAGCCTTTTAATGTGGTTTGGCTAAACCCGGATAGAATCAGACCCTATGTCCATGGTAATGTATTTGTCTGAAGATATTTTCATAGAGTTTTGATATCTAAGCTTCCGTCTTTTTAACATTCATCTCCTTCCTTGTATTTATAGGGGATATGAGGTTATAATTATAATTTCACATGCGGTAAATCTATTACATCAAGTATTTAATGTACAAGACAGGATGGGCAAACTAAATCTTATAAGTTAGCTTCTATAGATTGCCTTCTGCAGGCCTCGTGTGTCTGCTGGGCAATACATGAGCTAGTCTTTTGCTTAGCAAACTCCTGGTCTGCTGATCGTGCCTTGCAGGCTAGAACCTTTGATCTGGGGGAGTGGCTGTCTTCGAAGTGATGAGGTTGAGCTCATTCTCATCGGGGTGAGCTCAAACAGAGGACATCGCTTGGCAATGTGAGCTGGAGATTTAGCGCTCTGAGTGTCCTGTGAGCTGGATCCTTGCTGCACTCAGGTCATTCTCCTGCCTATTAAGGACGATCTGATTTCTACATATAACAATGACCTTTATGGCCATCAATGAAATGCATAACTTTTTAATCAATGGTGGTAACTAGTTCTTTCAAGCTTAAGTGGGTGTCTTAGAAACACCATTAATTTATAGAATGATGAAGAATTCAAGACTTGATATCATTGACTAATGAAAAATATCAAGCCCATAACAAAATACCAATAGTTTTGAGGGGGGGCTTGTCGTTTTTCTCAGATATTGCATGATTGAAGAATTACTAATTGCCAATGTGTGAAGAAGGTGTTACAAAGCCCATGTAATACATTTTCCCTTTCTTTGAAATTTGAAAGTAAGGTAATTGTTTATAATTCAATAAATTATATATTTTTCTTTTAGTGATATTTAGCAAATTGACTTATCAAATCTTATATATATAATAGAAGAAACTTACTTACCTAAAATGATAATTGTGTTATATATCACAAAATATGCCATATTAATTTTTGGTAGTGAATTCATATGGCAACAGCCTAAAAAACAAAAGAAAAAGATTACACAGAAATTAATCTGGTCGTTGTAACTCTCACAAAATCAATAAGAGTAATGAAACTAATTTTTGAAGGAGGTGTGAGAAAATAATACACTCTTGGACACTGAGATTGATGAGCCATTAAATTTATCGTTCTTCTTCTATACGTTTTCTGGAAAATGTATAGATACTTCCCTGAGGGTTGATTCTATGCTTTTTTTAATTATACTTTATGATTTGACACTTAATTTAATATTAAATTAAAATATTATGACATAAAATTTTATAAGTCTTTTTATAAAATGCAACAAGATGTTATATTTGTATTGTAATTTAATCATAAAAAATTTGTAATTTTTCATTACAAAGTTGCAACATTTTTTTTTCAAAAACTTGTGACTAAATTTAATTGCAATAAAACTATTTAGTGTTACAAGTTTTATATAAAATCATACAATTTTTCTAAAAATACTTGTAAATAGTGATGTAAGAACTGCATTGCTATGAATATATGGAAGTCTTGCATCATAATATAAGTGTGTTGCATGATTTTATGATAAACTTGCATTAGGTTATGATTAGTGCTTTGGATCTATACATGTATTATAGAAACTAATGTATGACTTGCATGACAGCTGTATTAAATATTCTTATGTTTGCAAATAGTAACATAAGGATTGCATGTGCGTGAATATATGAAAGTATTGTATCATAGTACAAGTGTGTTGCCCAATTTTATGGTAAACTTACATGAAGTTATGATTAGTGTTTTGGATCTATGCATGTCTTATAAGAAACTAATGTATAACTTGCATTACGGCTGTATTGATTGCCATTTTGTTCATAGTAATATAAGTGCTACATGTGCATAAATATATAAAACTATTAGATCACAATATAAGTGTGTTGCACAATTTTATGGTAAACTTGTATGAAGTTATGATTAGTGTTTTAGATCTATGTATGCCTTGCAAAAACTAATGTATGACTTGCATGATAGTTTTATAGAATGCCATTGTGTTTGCAAATAGTCACTTAAGACTGCAAATGCATGAATATATGGTAGTATTGCATCACAATATAAGTTCATTGCTCAATTTTATGGTAGACTTACATGAGGTTATAGTTAGTATTTTGGATCTATGTATGCCTTAGGGTAACTAATGTATGACTTGGATAAAGGTTGTATTAAGTGCCATTATGTTCATAAAAAGTCACATAAGAACTGCATGTGCATGTAAATATGGAAGTATTATATCATAATATTTGTTTATTGCTTGATTTTATGATATACTTGCATAAGGTTATGGTTAGTATTTTGGATCTATGTATGCCTTACAAAAGCTAATGTTTGAGTTGCATGATGGTTGTATTGAATAACATTATATTCGAAAGTAGAAATAGTAACATAAGGACTACATTTGCATGAGTACATGGAAGTATTGCATCAAAGTATAAGTTTGTTACTTTATTTTACGATAGACTTACAGGAGATTATGGTTAATGTTTTGGATCAATGTATGCTTTGCAGTAATTATGTATGAATTGGATGACAATTGTATTGAGTACCATTAAATTTATAAAAAGTCATGTAAGGACTACATATGATGAATATATTGAATTATTGCATCATAGTATAAGTGTGTTTCTCAATTTTATGGTAAATTTGCAAATTAAATTGACCATTTGCAACTTTTTCATGAAATATTCCAAGATTTTTATAATAATTTCAAGTTGCACAATTGATACAAAGAGTGTAGGAAAAGGCAACTCACACATAAGGGGTGAATTAGTTATTTTAAAGACATTCATAATTTTTAGTATTCTTTTTGAAAATCTCTTGATTTTGGAAAGCCATGGGATGGTTTTAATTCAAATAAATCTAAGATAGTTTGATGAAAATGTTTGCACACAAGAAATAACAAATCAAAGCACTTGTGCAAAGCAACCTATTTAACTATAGATAGGCAAGGCCTTAATGAGCACATTCATAGAAGGAAATAACTTCTTCTGAGCATATTAACATTTAGGCAACATGACAAATAATGAAACATAAAATACTAAACAAATTTCAAAAATTAAAAAAAGAGCATCCTACAATCTCAATCATTAACAAGAGTAAAATTAGTTATCACAATATTAATTGCTGAAAAATAAAAAGAGTAGAGATAGAGAGAATTAAACACAGTTTATAGTGGTTCCCCTTGAAAAATGGTTTTCAATGCATACATCCACTCCCAAGCTCTCAACCAAGTTTGAATCCACTAAATAATATCAGTCCCTCTAAGTTTGAATAGGCATAATGAGAAGCCTTTACAAAGATTACTCAACCACAATTAAAATACCTTTTGAGAAACTTAATCACTCACTCAAAAGAAGAAAACAAAAAGCTCAACCACTCTTTCTACCTCGAGTAAGCTCTGACAATTATCGAGACCAGTAAAAATAATGTTGAACTACCTAAACTAGTAGCTAGGGTGAGTTCATGTCATGTCCACAGAGACTAGTGATTTACTTCAATGTGTGTGCAGTGTAAAATAGGGGGATGGTTGGATATCTAATTAAAAATAAGAATTAAAGCAAATAGTTTAAGTGCATAGAAAATAGAATCAGAAATGAAGGGAAATCAAATACTAAAAGCTCAATCTAAGGGACCGCTGCAACTAAATATATGATTGATCCTTGATACTATTATGTCATTCTATCATTGGCTGCTTAGCCAAGAAACTAATTAAGCCTAGCACCTAATTAATTCTTGTTAATTTCTTCCTAAATTGGTTAACCAAGCCCAACACCCAATTGACCCTTATTACTAAATCAGTTGAAGCCCATTACCTTAACTAATTTACCAATAGCATTAAGATCTAAAAACACCAAGTCTAATTAATTAAATTACCCTAGTAGCAATTTAACTAATAACCCCTAATTCTCTCCTACTCTAACCAAACAGTCACAAATAACAAAAAATTGCCTACAAAAATTTAATAAGTGGTAAATCACAATGAATAATTAATTAATGGGCCCTATTAACTAATCATCTAAGGAAATTCTAAGTATTAAAATAGAGAATCAAGTAAATTAAGGTGGGAATAAATTGAAATTAAGATCAAGTTTTACCGTCAACAAAAGAATTGGTGTAGAAATTCCCTAAGATTGAAATGCAAGTTTAGTTACACATTAATGTATAAATAAAAAGCAAAAATAAAAGGAAAGAATAAACCTAATTGGGTTGGAGTCTTGCCCTAGCAGAGGTTTTTTCCTTCTTCAAATTAGAGATAATACAAAAATAAATTTAAAAAGTTATTACAAATGTGGCTCGGCTAAGTAATTATAGGCTCACTGCACTATCTCTTGATTGAGGTGTTGATTAGGGTTAAAAGGAAACTTAATTGAATGTGGCTCTCTTCAAATGAAATGTAGCTTAGTACTTAAGAGTCCAATGGCCTTGACCTTGCATAAAAACTTGACTTTAGCTTAATTTATGAACCAAAAATTAAGACAGCTTTCCAAAATAATCCAACCTAAAATAGAATTTTGCATTTAAGTCCACAGGCATGAAACTAATTCAAGATGATGTAGTTTCACCACAAGCCCTATATGAAAATTTTGGAAATGGATCTTAACTAACTTATGAGCTTAGGTTTGCACCAAATGATGGGTCGAGCTCTACTTATGATAAAAACACTAAAACTAGTTTTAGGTCACTGGACAGCATTTAGGACGCTAGACAACACTATGTTTTAGCTTATGAGCTTTACTTGACCTCCAAAAATAGTTGAATTGGGCTTGGGACTCCTCATGAAATTTTTAGATATTTCTCTTAGTTTTCCAATTACATAATAATCACTCAAAATCAATTTCTAAAACTCAAAGATACATCAAAAATCTTGAAACACTATAAAACTACCAAATAAATTCAGTTAAACATAAAAACTAACCAAACCACAAAACCAATTTCAGGTAGCCAATTAAGCACATAAACATGACAAGCGACTAAGTATAAACTAATATAAAATATACATAAATTATGTTCATCAAATTTTCCATACTTAGCTCTTACATGTCCTTAGGCATGACACCAAAAGCAAACTAAACTAGCATTTCATGAATCATGTTCTTGAAAACTTAAAGCTCAAAATTAACTAGCAAAGCAAATTTACTCAAAAGGCAAGTAAATCAACGATAGACCTTCACAAGGTAAGCTCTCCATGCAACTTTCATTGTATTTAAGATAGGAAAATGTTTCATTCATTTTGAATCTAGGAAAATGCACTACCATAAGTTTGCTTATCATCAAATCTCCACTACTCAAATCATATCCATGATACAAATTAAAAGGACTTCAAAAAGGTTGTGATAGGGTCACAGAAAAATAGGAGGAAATGAATTATATAGATATGAAAGTGCAAAACCAGAGACTAATAGAGTATTGTGGCATAGTTTCGAATAAGCAAAAGAGCAAATAAAACTGGAATCTACATTACAAATTTTCACATTTTTGTCACTTCTCTTTTTCTCTTTCCTTTTCTTCACTTTTCTACTTTCTTTTATTTTAAGCTTTTTTTTTTTTGAAAATTTTCTTTTTCTTTCAAATTCAATTTTTTTTCTTTTGATTTCTTTTGAATTGTATTAAGCTCTTTTTCTCTTTTTCATTTATTTTTTCTTTTTTTTCTTGACCATTGAAATGAATTGTAATTGCCTTTTCACCAAACACAATTAGCACACCCCTACACTTGTTTAATAACCCATCCCACTAATGAATAAAATACTCCACTAATCCTTAAGGTCAATAAAAGGTTAGATTTCTAATGGGTTATATAACAAGAAGATCAATTAGGCTTAAAAAGGCTCAACAATAATACATTGCAAAGTAAGTTAAAAAGGTAAAAGTGGCTTAATCAAAGAATGATTTAATCATATTCATGCATAACATGTGCCAATGTAGTCTCAAGAAAATTCAAAGCAAGTTCTAGAGTAACAATTTCATGAAAGAAAATCACATATACAAAAGAAGAGGAACATAATAAAAATGATCAAAATTGGCTAAAAATCTCACAGGTTATATATTTGTCAAAATCAATCCACAAATACTTTAAATTCATCATAATGCTAATCAAATTCAGAAATCAAGAATCAAAGCAATTTATCCAATCATGCTATGCAACCATCAAAATCAATTGTAATCTACTCAAGGTCCAATTGAACTCATCATCAATGAAAATTACCTAAAAGAAAAGAAAACATAATTTTTTTTTACTAGAATGTTTTCACACAAAGAAAAACAACAAAGTAAAAAAGCAAAGCAAAACAAAACGATTCTAAATCTCCCCTTCACACTTAAATTTTACATTATCCTTAATGTAAATATAAAATCATCAATAAAAGCATGGACATATAAAATAAGAGAAAGAGAGAGAGAAATAGTAAACACTTCGGTTACCTCCCAAAAAGTATGCTTGTTTTTTGTCATTAACTCTCTATTAGTTCTTTTCTCAACCAACATCATCTCTATAAACTGGCTCTCTTGGCTCTACTTTCTCTACTACATGCTCTTGGAAGCCTTCAAGGAATGGCTTGAGCCTATGCCCATTGACCTTGAACACTTTATTAGTTAGTAAACTTTTGATCTTAACTAGACCATAAGGAAATACATTAGTAACAACAAAGGGACCAATGTAATGGGGACATGACTTACTTGGCCTCAATTGGAGTCTTGAATTATAGATTAAAACTTTCTGCTTAACAAGGAATTGTTCCCTAGCAATCCTCCTATCATGGAATGCCTTGATCTTTTCTTTATAAATGCATGAATTCTCATAGGCCTCAAACTGAATCTTCTCTAATTCTTGCAATTACAGCTTCCTTTGTTCACTAGTTTCATCTATCCCTATGTTGCAACTCTTTACTACCTAAAAAGACTTATGTTTTATCTTCACAGGAAGGTGACATGCCTTGCCAAAAATTAACTTTTAAGGAGAGATCTTAATGGGTGTCTTGCATGTTGCATTATAGGCTCATAATGCATCATCCAATCTTTGGCTCTAGTCTTTTTTACTAGCTTTACTATTTTCTCTAAGATGGACTTAATTTCTCTATTGGATATTTCAGCTTGTCCATTTGTTTGAGGGTGATAAGTTGTAGAAGTCTTGTAGAAGACTCCATATTTCCTAAAAAATACCTTAGTTATTCTATCGTAGAAATGGGTCCCTTGATCACTCATCAAAGCTTTTGGAATTCCAAACCTGTTAAAAATTTTAAACTTGATAAAACTTACAACAACCTTAAAATCATTAGTCTTGGTAGCTTTTGCTTCCACTCACTTTAAAACATAATCCATAGCAAGCAAGATGTAAAAGAAACCACAAGATGGAGAGAATGGTCCCATGAACTTAATGCCCTACACATAAAAAATCTCACACACAATAATAGGGGTTTGCATCATTTTATATCTTCGAGTATTCTTTGACATTGCTCACAACATTTGCAAAACACATACGCATCATGAAATAAAATAAGCCAATAGAAATCACAATCTAATACTTTCCTGGTTATTCTTTAAGATACAAAATGTCTATCATAACCAGAAACATAGTAAAAGGAAAAAATAGACTAAAATTCACAATCAAGCACACATGTCCTAATAATCTAATCAGAATAATATTTTCACAAGAAAGGATCATTCCACACAAAGTATTTAGTATCATTTTTCAGCTTCTCTTTCTTGGCTCTACTTAAATCAGTAAATAAAGTCCTAGTAACTAAATAATTCACCAAATTAGCATACTAAAGAACATAACCTTGCAACGTGAAAAGCTGCTCATCAGTGAAAGATTCATGCAGTGGCAATGAATCCTCCACTCTTATCAGCCTACTTAAGTGATCTACCACAAGGTTTTTAGCTTATTTCTTATCCTTAATCTGAAGATTAAACTCTTATAGTAACAGAATCCATCTGAGCAATCTTGGCTTTGCATCTTTCTTGGAAGGAAAATATTAAAGCTGTATGGTCAAAAAATACAACAACTTTAGATCCAAGCAAATAAGAATGAAATTTGTCTAAGGCAAACATTACAGTTGAAGCTCTTTTTTTTTTTTTGTGAAGTAATTGCATTAGGTTGGATTAAGAGTCCTAAAAGCATAATGAATCACATGAGTTTGCTTACCAACTCGTTACCCCAAAATTGCTTCTAAGGTATAATTATTTGCATCATACATGATCTCAAAAGGCAATTCCTAATTAGGAGGTTGAATAATGGGAGTTGATGTCAATGTAGCCTTCAACTTGTCAAAAGCTTTCTCACATGCTTCGTTAAAATTAAATGGAACCTCTTTTTGTAATAACTTGGACAAAGGCAATGTTGTCATTTTGAAATCCTTGATAAACCTATGATAAAAACCCGCATAGCCAAGAAAGGAACACATTTTCTGCACACATATAAAGTAAAGTAAGCTCAAAATCAAATTAACTATTGCCTTATAAACTTTAATGCCTCCACTTAACACTAAATATCCTAAAACTATCCTTTGCTCAACCATAAAATGACATTTTTCAAAAATTAGAATAAGATTTGTCTTTGTGCAATGCTTAAGCACATGGGCCAAGTTCTTTAAGTATGCATCAAATGAATCACTATAAATAGTAAAATCATCCATGAAAATCTTTATGCAATACTCTTAAAAATCTAAAAAAAAAATGCTTACCATACACCTTTGAAATGTGCCAGATGCATTGTAAAGTCCAAAAGACATCCTTTTATAAGCAAATGTTCCAAAAGGGTAGGTAAAGATGGTTTTCTCTTAGTCTTCTGATGCAATCACAATTTGAAATTATGCTTTGTACCTATCTAGGAAGCAATAATGAAATTACTAGTTAATCACTTAAGCATCTGATCAATGAAAGGTAAAAGGTAGCGGTCTTTTCTAGTTAATGCATTTAGCTTATGGTAATCAATGCACACGTACCAACCATTCTAAATTTTAGTTGGGACAAGCTCATCATCTTGATTTTTCACCACAATGATCCATGATTTCTTTGGCATAATTTGAACAAGGCTGACCCATTTGCTATCTGAAATTGGGTAAATGATTCTAGCATATAAAAGTTTCAAGATCTCTTTCTTGACTACATCCATTGTGAAGGGGTTTAATCTTCTTTGAGGCTTTTTAGATGGTTTGGAATCCTCTTCTAGCAGAATTCTTTGCATGCACATAGAAGGGCTGATGTCTTTAATGTCTATTGTGATTCGTTATATTACTAACTTGTGATCCTTAAGTACTTTGACCCTCCTCTTGTTCAGCATCAAATTCTTAGCCATGATGATTGGAAGTGATGCTTTTCATCCCAGGTAAGCATACTTTAGGTGGTTTGATAATCATTTTAATTCTAAAATTGGTGCTTAGACCACTAAAGACAGCAACTTGGTTGTAGGAAGAGGTAAAGACTGCAACTTTACAATTTTAGATTTTATCTCCAACTACAACTCTAAAATTCTTACTTCTAATTCATCAAGGTTATTCAAATCAAGTACATTCTGTACTAAGGGATCAAAAACATCAATAGAAAACTAGGAACAATTATCATCAGTAGTAGGGTATTTTATTGAATAGAAAGCATTAAATTTTAGGATATCACCATCAAATTCCATGGTTAGAGTACTAGAATACACATATACTTTTATTCTTGTAATTTTCAGAAAAGGTTTCCCTAAAATGATAGGAGATAAATTTTTGGTTAAGGGATCGTCAACAATATTCAAAATGTAAAAATTTGTTGGAAAAATAAAGCCATTTACCCTTACTAGAACGTCCTCAACAATTCCCTCAGAGTAAGCATCATATCTATTTTCTAACTAAATTATCACACCAATTTCTTTTAATGGTCATAAATTCATAGATGTATAAATAAAAAGAGGCATGACATTAATGGATGCACTTGAATCTAACATGGCTATCCAAATTTGGTCTCACCAATGACACAATGAATGGTAAGGTATCTTGAATCCTTACATTTCTTGGGTATTTTTCTTTGAATGACAGTAGAAACAATCTCCCTTATACTTATTATTTTCATTACCTCTTATTTTTCTTTTTAATGATGCATAGCTCCTTAAGAAACCTGGTATACCTAGAGATCTAGTTAGCCAAATCAAGTAAAGATATGTTCACTTCTACCTTCTGAAAGTCTCTAGGATACCTTAGTCTTAGTCTTTTTTTTTATGTTTTGCCAATCTGCTTAGGAAAGGAGGAGTGGATAGATTGGTTAAGAACTATATACTTTTTTAGAAGTCTCTACCTTTTTTTTGCTCTAAAGTTGGCTGCTGCTTATCTCTGGTATCTATTTCTTTGCTACTTCTCAACAGTATTATATATGCATTTTCCCCGGGATTCATCACTATTTAGGAGGGTAATATGCCTACAGCTTGCTTTCTAGGTTGTTTGTTCTAGTTTCTAAAGTTTAAAATATGGTGTAGATGTCCTGCTTTATTTATTGGTTGTCTCATCCAATTTCTTGTTGGAATTGCAAGTTGTTTTAAGCCATTGTTTTGATTAAATCTTCCAAGGCTTTGATTGAAGAGGAATTTTGACTCAATTGCTCCATGGTTTGCTTTTGCTGCTACATCTAATTATGGTGTTGCTGCTGCATCTAATATAAAGGCTACTGATAGGGACTCTGTTGTCTAGCCTGGTTGCCATATCTTAGATTAAGATGATCTCTCCAACCAGGGTTATATATGTTAGAGTAAAAGTTGTATGCCTGCTAGGTCTAGTTTGGGAATTTTCTGTTATTTTTTGGAAATATCACCATGTCCTAGACTTGTTGGAAGAGGTCAATCTCTTAGAAGAAGGTAGGGCATGTCTCACTGCTATATCCAAGGATTGAACAAATGCCACACAATTGAGCCTCTTGTTTCTATCTCTTGGAATCATGCTTATTTACTAATGATTTATGTTGTATACTGAAAATGGCCTCGTGAGGACGAGTCTCCAAAGAAAACGTAAACTAATCCTCGCACCTCAACAAAGAAGTTCTCGAGAGGCCTCGTTGTGAATAGTAGAAGGCAATAACGGTGAAAGTAACCCTGAACATCGGGCCTTGCCTCGCTCGTCGTGACATAATAATGACACGAGATATGTCCCGCATAGCAGCATCTTAGTGACAACACGACCCAGCGAGATTGGAAATTGTTCTTGCATTCGCTATAGTGAGTCCCACGACATCCCCAATATCAAGAGCCCTCGCTGAGGACGTCAAAGCATCTGGCTTAACACAGATAAACGACCCTGAAGCCTACAGCCTACCTAATGGATCCATCCCGCATCCTAAACACTGCCAATAGCTGGATTATAGTCTCTTCACTGTCTTTTCTCATTTATTTGATGTAATACAATTGTAGCTTGTAATTAATGCATGAAGCTGACCCTTCCTCTATAAATAGGATGGCATTATTAGAAGGAAGGGGGAATCGGGTAAGCAGAAATCCCTCAGAAGCTACAATAACAAATCTTTACCGTGGACGTAGGGTCCAGTAAACCTGGATTTAGTCGAACCACGTAAAATCCAGTGTCTTTACTCATATTCTTTCTACCACCTGCTCTGTTACTTTATTTTTGCACACTAACAAACCCTGAACAGGCTTGGGATCCCAAAGAATCCCCTGTTGGTCGAAATTTGGGATACAACCAAAATCTGACGTTAACATTTTGGTGCCATCTGTGGGGATCTCACCTGTTCTAGTTGATTTCTCATTCCCATGGCCAAAGGAAGAGTTACTAGGGCCTTTAGCGCACGATGCCAGACTCCCGATGGCCATATTTCGACGACAAATTCGTCCACTGCCCCTGTGACAAAAGCAGCCACTAACTTCCCTCAGGCTGGCTTGGTACAATCGATTCTCACTGCTAACAGTGTTGAAGGACCGCAGGCTTGGCTCCAACGTCAAGAAAGACTTGAGCACATGATGGGGGAACTGACTAAAATAGTCTCGGTGTTGGTACAGTGCAAACCCGGAATGTGCATGCACAGGCTGAACCTGTTATCCTCGAGACAGAACGATCCGACAAAATAGACCGGGAGCAGGAGCCGTATCACCATCCATGCGATCAGAACGACGGAGCGAACCATCAGGTCCCTAGTCATGGACAGGGGGGCTTAGATGCTTTGGTGGAAGTCTCCTTTGAAGAGTCAGACATTTGGAGAAGTCCCCTCTAGCTCAAAACGACCAAGAGCGTCTCAGAGAGCAAACCCCTTTCTCTGAGGAGATCATGAAGGAGGCTCTATCGTATAAGTTAAAAGTCTCTGCCATTCCACTATATGACAGGGAGATAGACCCATACAGCCATCTGGACCTATTTAATATCCATATGGACCTTCAGGCTTGTAGCCCATTGGTCAAGTGCCGTGTTTTCCCTGTTACTTTGGGAGAAATTTCGCGCGCATGGTTCAAGAGCCTCCCAACTCGTAGCATTGGCAGCTGGGGAGAGTGTCAGGAAAGATTTGTCAACCAATATTAGGCACTAAGAAGGCAACTTGCACCCCCCGTGCCATCTTGCTACCATCTTCCAAGGAAGGCAGGAAGCGCTAAAGGACTATCTCGCTCGCTTCAGGCACGAGGTCAATAATGTCGAGAAATCCTCGGATGAAGCTATTCTAACCGCCATCTCCGCGGGACTCTACAGGGATGGAAAGCTATTTAAAAGTTTATACAAATCTCCAATAAGCAGCCTGGAAGAATTCTACAAGCGGGCCATAAAACAAGTCAGGTGGGATGAAACTTTTGGCCCATGAAGCCCCAAGGTAGGCAGTTCGTCACCAAACAGGAAAAGGAGTGACCATGTAACAAGGAATGACAACCCCAAGCTTCGGTCCACAAAGAAGGGAAAGGTTAAGGGGGCCCTCTTTTCAGGCCCGTCACAGCACCTACAGCATCTTGTCAGACGCTTAGGACAAAATCTTCGCAATGGAGAAGGACAAGGAAGACTTCGGATAGCCTCCGCCCTTAAAGACGCCCGATAGATCTAGAATCAATCAAGGGAAATTCTGTGCATACCACAATGAGTTTGAACATGTCACCTCAGAATGTTAGGCACTGTGAGACGCTATCGAAGATCTCATTAAGAGAGGATGCCTGCATGACTACATCGTGTGGTCTTCCAAGTGGTAGTATGGATCCCACTACCAAGGGGCTGAGCGAGAACGTTCTCCTACTATCAGGATAATTTTTTAACTTCTGTGAATTCTGTAAATTGTATTAACACCTCCTGAACTTGTGAACTAA
>JANHAO010014931.1:0-15076 GCA_026873985.1 Saraca asoca
TTTAAGAATAACAAATTATTCTAGGGACAATTATCATATTTATTTATAATGTGTAGATATAACAAAAAATATAATAATTGAATTGTCATTAAAATGTAATATAATGCATGCAAACAATCATCCCATGATTGGCTTCTAGGGCATACACCAACACCTATTTCTAAGAAAGTCAAGATTAACTAGTGCAAGTGGAGCAAATGCAGTGATGCAAAAAAGGACAAAAGGGAAAAAAAGTGCTTCGATTGTGGCAAACTTAGTCATTTTGCTCATGAGTACATTAAGCTAAAGAAGGACAAAAATGACAAGGCAGTGCCCTACTCTAGATGCTCTAGTTTTTCTTATGTTACTAGTTATGTTGTGCTAACTAAAGCTTATCCTTTGTAGATTGTAGACTTAATAACCACGAAGCATATAGCTAAAGATTAAGGAGCATTTGTGGAGAACCATGGCATTCCTTCTAGAATAACATGGATATATGTGGGACATGGTTCAAGACTCAGAGTCAAAGGCATCGGCACCTACAAACTTTTATTATGAGAAAATTAAACTTTATATCTACATGATGTCCTCTATCTACCAGGGATACGATGTAATTTACTTTCATTAGTTACACCTCTAGGTTTTCATTATCATTTGAATTTCCATGGTGTTGGTTTGGACATTTCTTAGATTCTATTTTGATTTGTTCTAGTGTTTTTATGGATAGTTTCATTATTCTTGAGACTGATGAACTTTTGAATAATTCTAGTTGTTGTTATGTTTAATTTTTCTAAAAACTTGGATGATGATTCAAGTGTAAGGCATGCTAGATTAGGACACATAGGTTAGGATTGAATGAATAGATTTGTTAAAGAAGGTCTTTTAGTCTAACTTGCAAAGGTCAATCTATCTCCTTGTGAACATTATTAGGCAGAAAAAATGACTAAAAAGCCTTTCAATGCAAAGAGGGTAGAAACTTTATTAAAATTAATGCACTCTAATGTTTGTGGTCTAGTGAATAAGAGGGCTAGGCATGGTGCCTTATATTTCATCACATTCATAGATGACTACATACATTTCAGTCATGTCTATTTGATTTCCTATAAGCCAAAAGCATTGGAATGCTTTAGACAATACATAAATCTAGTTGAAAATCAATTAGACAAGAAAATCAAAATCTTGAGGATTGACCAAGGACTTGAGTACTTATCTGAGCAATTCAAAGAACTTTATAATGAAAAGGGAGTAGTTAGACAACTAGCCATTCCTAGAACTTCACAATAAAATGGTGTTACAGAGATAAGGAATAGGACTCTTTTTGATATACTAATGTTTATGATGGTGGAAGCAAACCTTCCTATATCATATTAGAGAGATGCTTTATGATTGCAGTCTATATTCTTAACCTTGTCCTCTCAAATGAGTCTCTTTCACTCCCTATGAATTATAGATAGGTAGTAAACTTGAATTGAGCAATTTGAGACCATAGGAAGTCTTGCCTATATTCTTAGCCCTTTTTGCAAATATCAGAAACTAAGTCCCCAGGATAAGAAATGTATCTTTATAAGATACTCTAAACACTCCAAAGGATATGTGTTCATAAATGTGTAGATGAATGGAACTGTGACCAAAATTGAATCAAAGGACATGACATTTTTGGAGAGGGATTTCCTTAGCAAAGGCGAGGTTGATAGGGACCTTTAACTTCATGAGATGAAGAACTCTAATTTGAATGCCAACCCCATCCAAATGAATGAGGAAAGAGAAGAGAATTCTGAAATTAGACAGTGGAAGTATCATACTTAATGGCTTAGAACTATAAGAATAATCTTTTAAGGAAAAGTAATCATAAAGCATCTCACATTGCCATTTGGATATTGAAGGGGAAGATTACTTAGCTATACCTTATGAAGTAGAAGAGCCTCCTAGTATTAATGAAACTCTCTCATGCCCTACAAAAGATAAGTGTAAAAAGGTAATAAAGGAATAAGTGGATTCAATAAAGTCAAACCATATATAGGACTTAGTTGACCTTTCATGTGGGCACAAAGCCATTAGGAACAAATGGGTTCTCAAAATAAAGAGGACAGTGGATGAATCCATTAACAAGTTTAAAGATAGCCTAGTAGTGAAAGGTTATACCGAACAGGAGGGTATAGACTATGAGGAAACATTCTCTATGGTGGTGAGATCTACCTTTATTCGCTTGATACTAGTGATCATTGAACATTTAGATAAATAATTACATCAAATTGATGTAAAGATTACATTTCTTAATAAATAACTAGAAGAAGAAATTGACATGACACAACCATTGGGTTTTAATGTCAAAGGCCATGAGCATAAAGTCTATAAGCTCGACTAATCTATCCATGGCCTAAAGCAATTATGAACATAATTTATGCATATTTTATATCCTTTATACTTAGTTTTTTGTCATATTTATGTGCTTAATTTGATACCTGAAATTAGTTTTGTGGTTTGCTCAATTTTTATGCTCAATTCAATTTATTCGATAAATTTATACTATTTCAAGTTTTTGAGCATATCTTGAGTTATAGACCTCAAATTTGGGTGATTCTTATATCTTTAAAAAGCTAAGAGAAATATCTAAAAATGTCATAAAAAGTCTCCAGCCTAGTCCAACCATTTTGGAAGTCGAATAAAGCCCACAAGATAGAATAAAGTGCTAACCTGTGACCTAAAACTAGTTTCGGCATTTTCATCAGAAGTGGAGCTTCATCCATCATTTAGGTGAAAACTCAATCCCACAAGATATCTTAAATCCATTCCAACAACTTTCATGAAGGGCTTAAGGGCAAAATGCACAATTTTGAATTAGCTACATGACTATAGGCTTAAGTACTAAATTTTGTTACGGGTTGAATTGCTTTGAAAAGATGTCTCAGTTTTTAGCTAGGAATTGAGATTTTATGCAAGGTAAAGGCTAATAAACTCCTAAATGACTAAGTCACATTTTATATGAAGAGAGACATATCCATTGAAGACTCCTTCCAACCTTAATTAGCAACCCAATTAGAAGGCAGTGCAGTGAGCCTAGAAATACTTAGCTGAGCCCTATTTGTAATAACTTTTAGATCACTTTCTATATTGTCTCTAATTTTAGGAGGAGAGGAGCTCTATTAGAGTAAGACACCAGCTTTAATTAGGTTTTCTCTTTTTCTTTTACTTTTCTTTTTATTTTTATAGTAATGTGTAACCAAATTCCTATCTCAATATAAGAGAATTTCTGCACCATTTATTTTATTGATTGTGAGACTTGCCTTGATTTTCAATTTATTTCCAATTTGATTCCCATGATTCTCTATTTTTACTGCTTATAATTTCCATCAATGATTAATTAAAGTTTTCAATTCATTAGTTATTCATTGTAATTTACTACTAACTAAATTTTCATAAGAAATTTTATTATTTGTGGTTATTTAATTGCGAGGTAGCAATAGGGTTTTGGTTTGCTATTAGGGTGAATTAATTCTCCTAGAGAATTAAGGATAATTAATTGATTTACTATTGGGATGAATTAATTAATTGAACATGGTATTTTCAAAACTTAATACAATTCGTAAATTAGTTAAGGTGTTGAGCTTTAACTAATTTAGCAATAAGAGCTAATTAGGAGCTAGGCTTGATTGACAAAATTATGAAAAAATTAACAAGGATTAGTTAGGTGTTGGGCTTAATTAGTTTCTTGGCTAAGTGGTCAAGGTGGGAGTGCAACAATAGTATTAAGAATCAGTCACTAAATTGGTTATAAAAATCCCTTGGATTGAGCTTTTCTTTATCAGTTTTCCCGTTTTTTTTCTTATTTCTATTTTGTTATACATTCAACTTATTTGTTTTAATTCTTAGTCTAGATATCCAATCCCCTCATTTTATTACATTGTAACCACATAGAAATCAATCTCCAATCTTTGTGGAATCAACTTGGACACACCTAACTATTATCTTAGGTAGTTTAGCATTATTATTTTTGTCTGTCTCGACAACCATGAAGTGATCTTTCAAACAATGGTATCTTAGATTCCATCAATTTGTATTATAGTATTAGTTCATAATGATTGAAGAAAACCATTGTATATATGTCAAAAGTTTCAAAGAGAACTTTTTCATCTTATCCCTTTATGTGGACTATATCTTACTAGTTAGGAAAAATAAGGAGTATATTAAGGCCATAAAAGTATGGTTGTCATCTAACTTTAAAATGAATGACATAGGTGAAGTCACCTATATGTTAGGAGTTGAAATAAAAAAGGATCATTTGAAAAGGCGCCGCTTGTTCTTTCACAATAGCCTTACATTAAGAAAATACTATAATGATTCAGTATGCACAATAACAAACCCTTAAATACTTGTATTGTAAATGGTAAGGGCCATAACATAAGAATGTCCCTTAAAACACCAAAAGAGCAAAAAGAAATGGAAACAATTCCTTATGCCAGTGTTGTAGGCAACCTTATGTACGTTATGATGTATATTGGGCTAGACATCTATTATGTAGTTGGTATGGTGAGCCAATATCAGTCAAAATCAGGACGAGAACATTGGATACACATCAAGAGGATACTGAGATATCTTAGAGGCACTGCAAACTACACCCTATACTACTAAGGAGGTAATCTAAGCTTACTTGGTTATACTGATGTTGATTGGGGTGGTGACTCTGATGAGTGCATGTCCACTTCAAGTTATACTTTCTTGTTGGCCAATGGCACCATATCTTGAAGCAACAAGAAGCAAACTTGTTTTACTTAATCCACCAAGGAATCAAAGTTCATAGCTTGCAATGCTACAATGCCTGAAGTTGTGTGGCTTAAGGGTTTCTTGAAGAATCTAGGAATTGTCAATAATTCTACGGATTTAGTGACAATTCGATGCAAAAACCAAGCTATAATAACTTATTGCAAGGATCCTAAATTCTAGTGCAAAACTAAGCATACTGATACCAAATATAAATACATTATAGACATAGTGGCAAAGAAAGTGCACTTGAAGTATATTCCTACAAAAAGCTTGATTGTCGATCCCTCTACGAAGCCTATTTCTAGGGATGCTTTTATGTCTCATGTCAAAGGTTTAAGAATGTGGAAGATTTATTATCCATTTGCTTTTTTATCTTTTGCATGATATGAGTATAATGTTTTTTGCACTTAATACATGTGTACATATATTTAGTATGCCATAGTTGTAAATTATCCACTCACATAGAAAATTGCCTTAGGAGCTGTGATGAACAAGCTATAATGAGACCCTATTAAGTATTAGGCACTTGATATGTGAACTAAACTAAAAGAAAACTAAAATTACGTGTCATCTTGATTGGAGTCAAGATGAAGTTTTCATATGATCACACCAATACAAAATTGTTCGTAGTTATATACATGTTGTTAAGCCAAATATGAAATCTTAAGTTAGTGTTTGATAATGAATACTCTAAAGATCTTAAGTTAGGTGCTATATAGTGACTGAACTAAGATCTGCACAAAACAATGAGGCATACACTCTTACAAAAAGAGTCACATTCATAGCATGCATTTCATATTGCGTGTGCTAAACTATAATGCCCAAGTTCTTATCAAACAACTATTATAAAAGTTTCCTTTTATAAATTATGAATGTTTAAAATGTGTAAGTATAAGATTCATAGAAGAAATTTTAGTAAATTTTTTATTCAAGAGCTTATAATTTTGTAATTTTTAATTCAAGTGGTTGGATTTACTTTTTTATTTTAGTAACTATTATGAAAATAAATGAATTAATTATTTTTATTGAATTGTTTGGACACGTTACTTATTCTAAGTATTCAATAATTATTTAGCTTGTCATATAAAAAAACTAAATTTTATTTTAGATTTATTAAATGATGGTGTAGATTTATCTAAATAGATTCTAAATCAAGGATAACGTATTTCAAGTGCCTTTCATTATATTAGTTATTTAATGTGTTTCAGATAAATTACAGTTATAATATATAACTATTTTCAATAATAAATAAATTATACATTACCTACAGTTGTTTCAAATGCTTGGACTACTATTTATTTTAACTATTAAATAAACATTTGATTGATTTTATGATAAGATTTATCATTTAAACTTTATTGATGGTTATTAAAGTTTTATTTAAATGGATTTTATAATTTAACGAAAGCATATTTAATGCCCCATTTTTATTATACTAGTGTATTAAATAAATCTCAATTTTAATAGTTTAGGACCTAAATTCTCAATGTATTTATTATATCTTATGAAAATAAAGTTTTACATTCAACTAAAGCATATTTAAAATATTGTTTAAATTACTTTAACTACATAATGTCTATTATATATATACTAGTTTTTATGATAGGAAATTTAAGAGCTTATATTTACTCATTAGACTAAATTATGTGAATTGGGGAAAAACACAATTTATACATATTTTGTATCCCTTCTATACTTAGTCATTTGTTATGTTTATGTGCTTAATTGAATATTTGTAATTGGTTTTGTGAATGGCTTGGAGATGATAGGCTTTATTGTTCAAAGCTTCTTTCACCAAAAAAGGTCCTTCTCAGTTGGGTGCTAACTTGCCCTCTTTTATTTTCCTTCTCATTCCATCCATCTTTCTAAAGGACAAAGGCTCTAACTTCAAATTCAATTTTCCTAGCCCATTGCCTATGGAATCATGCCATCTTTGCCTTATAACCTTGTGATTGGATATGGGAGATCTCCTTCTTTTCCTCAAAGAGGTCTAGTTCCATTCTCATTCACCCTACATTTTCATGTTCATCATAATTATGCAAACAGTTGCTGGGTGAAGCCAATTACTCTTTAAGGAATCGTTCTATACTTTCAGCGGTCATTGGAGAGTTCTTTTTCCTATTTTCCCTTTAAACTCTTAAGGCACTTTTTCATCCTTTTGAGGATGATCCGATTGGTGAACTTTACTTGTCCATTTGTCTAAAGGGTGTTCTTTTAAGATTAACTTTTGCACTATATAGAGATTTTGGAAAAAAAAAAAGGCAAATGAAGCATTGGTGAACTATGTCCCATTATCAAAGATCAAAGCATGGGTATGCTAAACAAGCACACAATGGATTTCTAAACAAACTTTTTAGTGTTCTTAAAAGTAATGGTTTCTTAGGGCCCTGCCTTTACCTACTTGGTGAAATAGTCAATGGCAACAATTAGGAACTTGTTTTGCCTAGGGACAAGAGGGAGTGGTCTGAGGAAGTCAATCCCCAAAATGGTGAATGGCCCAGTGTATGTGATTGGGTGAAGTTTAAAGGGTGGTTGTCGACTTACTTTTGAGAAAATTTGGCATTTTGGGCACTTCTTGACATATTCTCTAGTGTCCTTTTTTGCACTTGGCCAATAATAACTATTAAGGGTTGCTTTCCTTTCCAAAATTGAGGCAACAATATGGCTACCGCAAATTCCTTCATGGAGCTCTCTCAAAACATAGTCAATCTCTTCATCATGGAGGCACATCAACATGGGTGGGGAAAAAGATCATCGATATAGCTAGTTTCCTTTGAGATAAAGTGGATGGATTGGCAAACAACCTGGTGGCCTTCACTTTCTCTTTATGAAGTTGAGCTTCTTTTAGAAAGGTAACAATAGGATCTATCCAACAAGACAATTAGAAAACACACATGACTTCCTCTTCTCCTTCCATGCTTGGTTTAGTGAGTGTCTCTTATAAGACCAACCTGTTGTTCATTGATGCTTAAGTGCTAGCCAACATGGACAGTGTATCTTCCCTACCATTCTCAGTTTAGGGGCAAGAGTGAACTCATACTCCTCAAATTCATGTAGCAACGCCTTCATCTTTTCATAATATAGTGCCAATCTTGGCACTTTCATCTCATATGTTCCAGTAATTTGTCCTACTACCAGTTGAGAGCCATTATGCACCTTAATTATCTTTGCCTCCACTTCTTTAGATAATTTTAAACTAATGATGAAAGCCTTGTCCTCAGACTCATTACTGGTTACCTTGAATTCAAATTTCATAAAGCACTCTGAGGCACTTGGTCGGGTCTTTCAAGGATGATTCCTGCCACAAAGTTAGCAAACAACATTATTGTTTGTTGGATGATCCATCTAGATATAAATTTGGTAAGTGATGCAATACACCTATTAAGTCACTGAACTTCCTTAATGTCCCTAAGGCTCCATTTCCAAAGTTACCCTATACTTGGTAAGTTGCCTTGATGCCTCATTGGGTTACCATAAAACCCAGGAATTTCTTGATGGATACCTCAAATGAACACTTGTTGTTCAGATTTATTCTCATGTTATTTATCCTCAGCTTGGCGAATGTTTCCTATAGATCTTCCATATGGGACTCATTTCTACTAGATTTAACAAGCATGTTATCTACACACACATCTAAATTTCTTCCAATCTATGGAGTGAATACCTTATTCATCATTCTTTGGTATATCACCCGTGCGTTCTTCAAACCAAAAGGCTTCACCTTGTAGTAATAAATGCCATTATCTGTGATGAAGGCTATCTTCTCCTTGTTTTGCTTATCCATCGAGATCTAGTTATAGCCTTATAAGGCATCCAAGAACTGAACAATTTGTAACCTGAAGCTTGATCAACCAGTTGATCTATCCATAGGAAGGGAAATGAATTTTCCAAGCATGCTCTATTGAGGTCAGTGAAGTCCACCCACATCCTTCACCACTTGTTCGCCATCTTCACCAAAACCATATTAGAAACTCAGATAGTGTGGTGCACTTCCCTAATAAAACCTACTTGCTACTTGGCATTCGAAACTAAAATGATGTTTTTTCTTTTGAACTGACTTTGTTTTTGGGTTGATTGCCAAATTTGAGACATGCAGTTTGTCTGTTTATCCCTGGCATGTTAGTCATCCAGACAAAGACCTCAATGTTTTCCTTTATTAGTTTAGCTAGTGTTTTCTTCATTCCAGCAAGTAGGTTAAAGTTGAATTGGATCACTCACTAGTTATAGGGGCTAAAGATATGCATTTCTTCCAGCTCTTCCACAAGCTTGGGGTTTAGCTCTCTCTTCCTTTCATCCATCAAATCTAAGCTTTCCACCATGATGACTTCTTAACATTCAAACACTTCGGCCCATATTTTCTAGCATTCGCCTTTGTTTGGTACAATCTCTACCTAAGGCTATTGAAGTAGCAGCAACCAGTTATTTTTTTATTTGCTTAGACTTTTTCGACCTCTTTCTTGGTAGGAAACATTGTCAATAGGTGCAGCGTTAACATGATAGCCTTGATCTTATGGTGGTTATAACCATTGGATCTCATGGTCTCTAATGGTGTCTTCATCATCCTTGTCTAAAAAGGAGATCACTGAGGAAGGCATGTCTACCTGGGCTTTCTTGTTAACATTCATCACTTCCTAAATGCACTTCTTTTTATTATTCAACATGCTTCCTCCTCCTACAAATCTGCTAGCAATTACCCCGATGGGTGGCAGTCACTCTTCCTCAATAGGTGACGACCTTCTGTATGCATTCACCTCTCTCCTTTTTTCTTGATTGTCCCTTATGTCATTGTTCCTGTAATTGTCTTGCCCACCTCCTCTTCCAATTGCTTGGTCACAGTTGCCCTTGTAAAGATAAGTGTCTAGCTATTTACACTTGATCAAGTCTTATATTTCATCCTTTAAGGTGATACATTCTTCTATTCATGACTATAATCTCGATGGAAACAACAATATTTAGATTTATCTACTTGTCGAAGTGCTGCTATCGCATTGGCCACTAAACCAATCTTGTCACCATGATGTCCTTAATAATCTGCACCCTAGGGCCATTCAAAGATAAGTAATTGCTAAATCACTCATTACTAGCAAACTCCTTCCTGGGAGTAGCCTTTTGTTATCTTTTCAAGGTTCGAGCCTGAGGAGGAGTGGTTTGTTCTAACTATGCAACTTGTTTCTTTTGATAAACTCTACTTCTTTAGTATTTATGAACTTGGCCGACCTCTGTAATAATTCTGCCATAGTGGTTGGCTAGCGTCAAGTGAGCAACTAGGAGAAATCACAATGCTAGAATCTTATTATAATTGCCATAATGGCCACTCCTTCAAGCAAATCTTTGATTTCCAATGCCATCCTATTGAATTAAGCCAAAAAGTCTGTAAGGCTCTCTCATTTGCCCTAGATAAAATTTACAAGTGAGGCTAAGGCTTTCTTATAAGACTTGCTGCTGATGAAATGCATCAATAAGGCATCGACCAACTGGCAAAACTAGGCAATTGACCTTAAGGCAAGAGAAGTAAACCATCTTAATGTCGGTTTCTTCAAAGTTGTGGAGAATGCCTTGCACATTATGACGTCTGGCATCCCAAATAGTAGCATGGTGGCCTTAAAAGACTCTAAATGGTCCTACGTATCAAAAGTTCCATCATATTACTCTATGTGGGTGGGGGCTTTGAAACTCAATGGCAGTGAGATCAATATTATGTTTGGGGTAAATGGATGGATTTCTTGGGTGGCTAAAGATGGTGGTGGTGGTAGTGGTGTCTGCTAGTGGTAAAAGTTGTGGTAAGGATCATATTGGTACACTGGTAATAGAACTCTTTCCAACCCGAGTTGACGTTCTTCCTATGAGGCTGCTCCAAGTTATATTCTTTATGGCTAGGGTGTTGCTAGTTGTTTTGACCCTCGGTTTCCCCTCCTCCATTCTCCTATTGTCTCAATGGAGCACTTCTTTTCTCAAGTTTCTAATCTCATCAACGAGTGATTAGCACTGAAACTCACCATCAAGGTTTCCCTCGGCTCCATTGTTCACATCTTAGGCATGGTGGCATTGCCATTTGCAACTATACCGATCATGGTAGGGCATTGGCAAAAGGGTGATTCCTTTTGATTGATCATGATAGGATGGAGTGAGATGGTTCCCATCGTAGTTGGCTGAGTCAATGACAAAATGACTCATTAGGATGGTTTGGCTAAGAATGATGGTGGTGGGTCTATTGAAGGTGGTCGACGTTTTTAGGGAAGGTGGTCAAGCATTCTTGGGGAAGATGGTGGGGATTCTTAGGTTTAAGCTTTCCGATCAACAAGATGAAGGAAAAGCCTCACAAATGGTGCCAATGATAAATTTTGAGCCTATAAGGGGTGCACTATGGACTTGCACAAGGAAAGACACCAATGAGAGCGACCAGCAGGGGTCACTGAAAGACACCCGGCACTTAAGTTAATAAATGGACAAAATGTAGGTAAGGAACTTATAAAAAATGTCTTAGGGTTTTGGGAGATACCTAGTGCTTTTATATAAACATGCAGCCAAAGGCAAAAGAATCCAACAGGTGGATAAGGTTGCATGACTAGTGATTGATACAGATCACTAACATGGCATGGAGTTACTATCTTATATGCACATCTAGAGAAATGATAGTTAGGGGATGCAATCGTACTATATTGGATGTCAAATGCTTGTTAAGCGACCTGTGGACCATACATGTAGGTGGTCATGGATTTGGTACCAACCTAAGAGGTAAGCAATCTTTGGCCATATGACATTAGGTTCAAGTGATTGTCTAGGCTATTAGGGCTAGCATCATCTGACAAAGAAATTGGTGAAGTCTTGATGTTATCATATGAAGACTTTACACTATAAGTCTAATCATAATTGGATACCTATTGCTATTAAAGAGTTTGCAAGTGGTTGATACTCCACCCCGACTTAATATTATGATGGGTTTATTTGAGCTTATTTGTACAGGATTTAAATTAAATTCAATTAATTTAAATCATGTTAGCTTTTATTATGACTTTTGTAAATGCAATTTTTACTTTTCTTGAAAATCTTCCCACACTGATATCTACGATGTGACAACTTAAAAGAATACTGAAAGCATATGATCAGAAACTTTGTTTTTGAGATATTCTGGATTTATTGATAGGGGACTGAATCAGGGCATTCCTATCCTATCATCATCATTTCTTGTTAAATATATACATTATTTTTATCATGGATTAAAATTAACTATCACAATTTTAGATTCACAAGAGAGATCAATGCAAGAATAGGATGCAAACACCTTAAACCAGAGCAGTGAATAGTCAAATTTTGTTAGAAACCATTTATGAGGATTTATGTTAAATGAGTCAACTTCTTCAACACTATCAATATGGTGGTGGTATTCTGGGCATATACAAGCTCTTCCAGCATAAGCAGTATCCACATGAAACCATATTTGATTTGTCTGCAATCAATGTGATTGCTAGCATTATTAGATTTTTTTTTCATAGATAGCATTACCACATTTACAACTATCCAAATCCTAGAAGGCAAAGGATCAATGGTTGTTGATGAAATGTGTTGACGTCAGATTTTGGTTATGCTCCAAACTCTAGCCAACGGGGGGATTCTTACAGGATCTCAAGCCTGTATCCAGTTCAAAGTGCAGTAAAATAGCAAAATAATTAAGGAAGAGGGGGAGAGCAGGGAAGAAGACACAGGGTTTAATGTGGTTCGACCAAATCCAGATCTTACTAGACCCTACGTCCACAAGGAGTGTGATATATTGGCAAGATTACAATTAGCTTGCTCTCTGCTTTGACAAAGTTTCTGTACATAAAAATTGGTCTCTCTTCTCCTTCTAGCGAGGTCTCCCTATTTGTAGAAGGAGGAGGGGTTCATGCATTAATTACAAGTTACAGTTATGTTACATCAAGCTATAAATGGAAAAGACAGTAAAAGGCTATAATTCGACTATTGCAGGATGTAGGCTGTGGAGGTGGGGCCCTCCTATTGGCTATAGACCTGAGCTTATAGTTATTGTTCGGTGCCATCTTTGTTACACAGGGCATCTAGCTCCTCTACGCTGGGGCTCCTGACTCAGGACAACTGTGAGGTGTTGCAGAGGCGAGCTTGATGCAGTTGTAAAGGGTCAGCTAGCTCTAGTAAAAAGGTTGGTCGTTCTCATGACTAACTCGTAGGGTTGCTATCCAGCGAGGTGTAGCTCGCTTTGATGAAGTTCGCTGGTGAGGAGCCCGCTGGGGGGTAGCTCGCTGGGGAACTCGATGATCTTTGTCCTTTGGCGAGCTCAAGTTCACTATGCTTCCTTCTGAACCGATTTTCATGTATAACATCATCCCCCTAACTCTCAACTCGCTTAGCAGGCTGGGAGTTGAGACTCTTTGGTTCTCAGTCAGTCAAAATATCTTTTCCAGAATTATCGATTCATCCCCTTTAGGCCTCATTTTTTACAACATATATCCGGTAATTATGACTGAGCTAGTTCAGCCTTTTTCGAGGCCATTAATATGGGTGGTTGGGGGGGCTGAATCTGGACTCTTTGATGAACCGTTTCTTGCCCTATTTAAGGGAGAGGCCATCCTTCGACCTTACCACACAGAACAAACTATGGTGTTTCCTGACAAGCCGCCATTGGCATTCTGGTCCTTTACGGAAGTGTGTGTGGTCTGCTACATATGTGATTTGGAAGACTCGTCTTCTCCGGTAACATGCAGGGATCTCATACGGATCTCAAATTATGTCCTCTCGACCATGACGTGAGGCAATTTGCTCAGCCAGCCAAGCCTCTGAGGCTTCCTGATATGCATTCCTCAGGAGGTGCAGGTGGTCGAGGTAGAAGGGATGTAGCACTGCCCCTGATTTGCAATGGAAGAAGAAAGGTTGCGGCGTGCTGATCTCAAAATGCGGCCATCCACGACCGGCTCTCTCTCTTCTTCTCTTTCTCTTTTTTTTGTAGGGGCTTCTTTTGCTCCTCAACTAGTTTGTACTTAGGATTTTTTGATGTATTCTGCCTTGTTGAGGTCTTTTAATGAATAAAAATAGCTTTTCTGCAATCTTTGTTTGTTGCCATTTTCCTTTGCAGTACGCCTCGATTCGCATCATTTGCAAAACTTACGCGTGGTTTAGAAAATAGCACAAGCTGTAAACCGGGGCAACATTGCCTTCGGGTTGCTCCTGTGGCCAAATGGATAAAAATATAAGCACGAAAATTGTTAAATAATAGAATAGATTCACACGCAAGCCACGGATCTAATAATTCCATTACCTTAAGGCAGACAAGAAATTCATCAATTCATTACGCTTCAACAATCAAAGAGTCACGCTAGCGTTGAGTTTTCAAGAGTGCCTCCGCACTTCAACGAGCGCACAGCTACACTGGCTAAGAAATTCATCAATTCATTACACTTCAGCGATCACTAAGTCATGCTAGCATTGAGTGTTTAAAAGTGCCTCCGCACCTCAACGAATGCGCAGCTACGCTGGCTAAAGTGAGTTTATTTTGAACGTCTCCACGTCTCAGCGAGCACAAAGGTACGCTGGCCAAAGTGAGTTTATTTTGAACTTCTCCATGTCTCAGCAAGCATGCAGTTGCGCTGGCCAAAGTGAGTTTATTTTGAACGTCTCCACATCTCAGCGAGCACAAAGCTATGTTGGCCAAAGTGAGTTTATTTTGAACGTCTCCACGTCTCAATGAGCACGAAGCTACGCTTGCCAAAGTGAGTTTATTTTGAACATCTCCACGTCTCAGTGAGCACAAAGCTGCACTGGCCAAAGTGAGTTTATTTTGAACGTCTCCACATCTCAGCAAGCACACAGCTGCACTGGCCAAAGTGAGTTTATTTTGAACATCTCCACGTCTCAATGAGCACGAAGCTACACTGGCCAAAGTGAGTTTATTTTGAACGTCTCCACACTCAGTGAGCACAAAGCTGTGCTGGCCAAAGTGAGTTTATTTTGAATGTCTCCACGTCTCAGTGAGCACGCAGCTGCGCTGGCCAAAGTGAGTTTATTTTGAATGTCTCTACGTCTCAACGTGCAAAAGCTACGCTGACCAAAGTGAGTTTATTTTGAATGTCTCCACGTCTCAGTGAGCACAAAGCTACGCTAGCATAGCATTCGTCAATTCTTCTCCAGAATGAGCTTTGAGGGGGCCTCAACCAGACCAAAGGTCATAATTAGCATGAAAATTCTGCGTAAGGTTTGGGAAATTGGCCACATGAGAGCTGCGGATACCACTTAGTTAGGGGCAGAGAGATTAGAATGAATAACACTTAACCAATTGCCAGATAATCTTTCAACAAAACAAAGAAAATGATAATTACATTCATCCCAA
>JANHAO010014932.1:0-15063 GCA_026873985.1 Saraca asoca
TGTAAATTCCCCAACGGGAAAAGGGCAAGATCCAATTCCGCATTTAACTTTTTCTTTATTCTATTTGATAAAGGGACCTAACACAATTGATTAGTTAACAATGTGATTCACTTGCTTTAAATTAAAATATTAAACAATGAAATTAAAAGAGTGTATCTTTAAAAGATAAAATTGAGAAAGCCAATATATTTGAAAGAGAGAAACATTAAGTTATTCTAAAACTTAACAAATAAATTTTTGTCATAAAAGTAAACAAAATAGTTTATAGAATGTAATCACCGCATTATTCAAACTCACAATTCAAATTAACTGGAGAAAGCTCTGAATTTTACGTTGAACCAGAAACACCATATAAACTCTAATTTCAAACAACAGAGCAATTTGTGAATTCAGACAGCGCAACCCAGTATAAATACCAAACGTACAAATAGAGAGATCGAATGAGGAAGTTTGAGTTAAAAGAAATTTAAAATACTCCCTTTAAAGTTTAGAGTAGTTGAATTTACCTCCATCAATTTTAAAAATTTCAAAATCAAAATTTTAAGCTATACATAATTTGAAATTAACATTTATATATAATTCACTTAATTAATTATTTTATTAAATTATATTATTTTTTATAATCTTTTTAAAAAAAAATCATAATATTATTTTATGTTAATTTATTACATTATTTTTTTCATATATAGTTTATAAGTTATATAATTAATAGAAATTAAATAAGATATATAGATTTTAATTAAATGTTTGAAATAAATTGTGAAATTATGAATGAAATAAACTAATATATAATAATATTACAATTCATTCTTAAAAGTTTTATGAAAAATCAAATAATTAAATAAAATGACTAATTAAGTGAATAATCAATGTTAATTATAAGATTTGTATAATTTAAAATGTTGATTTCTAAGTTTTCACAATTAATGGAGGATAAAATCTACTCATGCTAAATTTGAATAAGGTATTTTACAATTTTTTTATTGAGACAAGAAATAGCAGACAAATTGGTAGAATTTCAAGCTTCAACTTTACGGTTTACTCTCCTTTATCTGATGAACCAAAGGCGTTCGGTTAATTTTACAAGTTATTGACTTGCTACCACATGTTTGGGTGGACAATATCATAATCTACGTGTAAAAAATTAAAGGTAGCAAATCATATTGTATCTGATTCAACGAAATGGGATTTATAACGTAGAAACCTGGATTTGTGAAGAAAATCGGAAGTAGGAGATCAACATGAAAAACATGTATGTAAAATAAATATTTCTAATTTTATCATAAAATTAAAATTTCAGTGTTATTTTCTATTATATTTAATAAGTTAGATATTTTGATATCATAATAAATTAAATGTTAAAATTAAGAAAATGATTTTATGATTTATCACAATATTATAATAAAATATCAGTATTACAGTAAAATAAGAAATATTTCCATATTTAAAAACACAGAAATCCAGAAATAATAGGACGAAAGAGCTCGTTGCCTACCAAACTTGAAAGGAAATAATGCAACCTAACGTTGTGTTGACTGTTGAGAGGTATTTGAGCTTGCCGTCTAAGATGGCAAAACAACAGCTAATTGCTGAGGCGCAATTGCTATTGCTAGCTAGTCATAAACATCACTGCAACCCACTATGATTTGAAAAACTATTTTAACAATCGAATTGATTTGAACCAGTACAAAATAATAAAATTAGAAACAAAATAAAAAAATCAATTTAATTTCCAAAAATTGACCAGCTAAATTTTTTTTATGTTTTCTTTAGGCTTTTTTTTTTTGATCAATTCAATAGATTCATATGTAATCAAAAATTAACTAGAGAAGAAATTTAATTTTTAATTGATTAAAAACTCATCAATTTGTTTCATTTCTTTTCATTTTTATTTTTTATAAAATATGAACTTATATTTATAGTATAGGTTAATTATTATTTATTCTTTTTAATAAATTTATATAAACCGTTTTGAATGACATCATCTGTTTTAACCATTTGTTTAATTAGTTAGATCAATCAAACCATGACTTAATAATTTTTCCGATCCACTATCATTTTTAAAACATTGATTTCAAGAGTTTTTTTTTTTTTTTTTGATAAATTTAAGAGCATTATTTTCTTCAATATTATTATACTAATTCAACTGCCACTACAATTATTATTTTTTTTTTTTGGAATATAGGCTGCACTTTCCATAAATCTAGCTCTATATATTTTAGGCCTCATTTGGTACATCATGTACAATAAGTACCAATAATATAGGAGTTATGGGATAGTATATGACATGATATATATATATATATATATATAGTAGTATAATGTTTTATATTATAGAGTGTTTGATGGGTCATTGCATAGTATAGGTAATTATATATAATATATTCCTTATTTCAAAGAAAATATATATTATTAAATATTTAATTTAAATAAAATTATACTTATATAATAATGATACATAAAGAAATGCCAACAATAAATAATAAAAGTAAATGATAGAGAAAGAAAAAATAATAGTAAATAAAATTGCGATGATAATGATGTTTGGTGGGAAGAATGTTCTTGGTGTCATGCTAACAATAATTGATGATGATGATATTAAAAATAAATACTAATAATGGGATTGTAAGGGTTGCCACTGGCTGCCACCGTCACCCTCCGCGGCAATCATTCAACATTTGCTTGCAGATCTTCGAGTTTCGCCGCACTCTGGTCAGCTATCAACGAACACCATTCATGATTTTCCATTGATGTATATCCCTAGAGTACTACAAGGAAACATATATATTATGAGTAACGCTTAATCAAGCAAGATATACGCATATATATATAAAAGAAGTTTGAGGATGTAAGAAACTAATGGTGCAACTCTACAAGTGAGATTAACATTTTTCAAAATAAAATTATGTATTATTATGTGTTAATAAAAAAGTAATGTGGATACATTCCTCACACATTAACATTAACAAAAGCACATAGAAATCACATGTGAGATTTACAATTTTTCAGTCTGTGAAGACTATAGGCACATAACATTACTATTAATATTTGTGTATGAGACAGAGAAGGGAGAGAGGACAGCTTGAAGAATAATTAAGATTCAGAAAAGCAATAGAAAAGAGGAAGAATACAAAGAAGATGTTGTGGAATTGAAGTAGGTGATATCTAGCTAGGTCACTTGTGAACTGTATTTTATGAATACTTGGTAATGAAATCAAATAAACTTGGGATTCATGAAAACAAGACTTTTATTCCCCCAACGGGACAAAAATAAATAAATAAATAAACTATACTCAATTATTGAATCACAGATAATAAAATTATTTTAAATTAAAAAAAAGTTGATATTCTAAATGATGCAATCGTATCTGATGTTATTTTGAAATTTTTTTTTCTTTTTTAGTGTTTTGAATTTAAATCTAAAACGTTATATGTGTGTTAAATAATTGATCACTTCTATTATAAAAAATGGTTAAACTGGAAAAAAAAAGTTACAAATACATTTCATGAAAAATTTTATAGATATTATTGAGTTTGGGTTCATTAGTGAGTAACTCTGCTAACCAATTATTAGGCATGTTGGCAAATATCATATAAATTAAATCAATTCCTTGCTGTCATATAACTTTTTATAAGATAAGATAAGAAGTATTATTATCAAAATATGATTGAGGGTTAATTTAATATATAATCACAAATCTGAAATTACAGAATTCATGGTTATCTATTTAAAAGAAAAAAAAAATAATTATTGTCGGACGGCTCAGAACTTCGTAGTTGCTTCTATATTAGCTTCTGAGGAGATCAACAAAAGTTTGAAATGAAAGTAAGCGATCAATTGGTATCTACGATTGCTGTTGACAACAAAATGGACTGAAAGAGACCCTCTCTTAACATAGAAGTAAGCAATTGGATGACCAGTCGACTTTGTCCTCATTAGTATAAACTAATAATTACTTAGGATTAAATTATTCCGCAAACTCTTAACTTTAATTATAATTAACAAATTAATGGAAAGTCCAGATCTTGGATCCAATGGAAGTGGGGGCTTCTATGATTAGTGAAAGTGAAACTCACTGTAAAAAGCAAAGATAAAAGCATAAAGTGATTATGATAGATGATTTTCATAATCAAGCACTCCCATTAACTATTAGAATTACTTTTATCAAACATTGAGTTCAAAACTCGAACTATCAAAAGAAGAAAACTTTAAAAGCGGTTACAAAGTAATATTAGATGTCCTCGGTTGTTAGATTGACATTTTGTTGTTTATTTTGGGGTTCACGTTACACAAAATTTTCATATACTATACATAATGTGTTGTTAGTTATTTTTTTTATGTTATGTTTGGGTATGCTTTCGAAAAATTTTGTATCATAAAATTAATTAACTTTATAATTAAGTAATGTTAATTCCCTCTGTGATCCTAAATGAATATAATTTGAGCTAAGCTATTTTTTCTTCTTAAGTAAGAAAATGAAATTGTAGTCTTTAATACGACCATTTGGTGCAGCAGTGAATTCAGGATGGGAAGGTCACGAAGATGTCCATCTTAATATGAAAAATATATATATATCATAAAATAATACAGTATATAAAACATTTTGATAAAAAAAAATCGTATACAATTTGTATCAATATGGAACTTGAATTGCATTTTTCTTCTCCCTTTGGAAACTTGAGAAACTTGGTCTTTTTGGACTCGTTATGTTCCTTTATTTTAATTTTTTTTTTATCTTTTAGGCTTCAATGCCCTTGCTTATCTGCAAAAAAAAAAAAAAACAAATAAAATACATATTGTATTAATAATTTATCATTATATTATTATTTTATTTATTATGATGTTATCAAAAAATTCTTCTTAATTAACTTTCATATATTTTTAAATAATTTAAATTAAAAGAATTTATCTATAAATAATTTGAAATTATTAATTTTAACATTATATTT
This sequence comes from Saraca asoca, assembly GCA_026873985.1. NCBI lineage: Eukaryota > Viridiplantae > Streptophyta > Magnoliopsida > Fabales > Fabaceae > Saraca > Saraca asoca. Next base: position 4,951 of record JANHAO010014932.1, read on the forward strand.
AAACATTAGAGTTAACTTAGGGATGAATTGAAAGTAATTATACTAAAATGAGTTAAATTCAATTATAAAAAAATCAATTCCAAACAAAGTATATATAAATTAGAAAATTATTTTAATCTGCCGTCTGTAAACATAAATATGAGTCTGAATTCAGTTGCTTGAAGTTTTAAAATTTAGCTGTCATTTAAATTGAACTGATTTACACTAATAATAGGAGATGAAATTTAAATCCATGGGTTATGAGTTTTATGGCAAATACCACACGTATGGCCCAGATGATCAGATCTACCATTATTATTTAATCTCCAGAGACTAAGGGTCGGTTTGGTAGTCTGTTTTTTTATTTTGAAAAATAATTTTTTAATTTTATAAAAATAAAAAATCTTGTTTGATAAACTGCTTTTAAAAGATATTTTTAAAAAATTATTTTATAAAAATGTAATTAAAAAATAGTTTTTAAAAAATATCATTTAAGTATTTTTCTTATTTTTATATAAAATTATTTTCAAATTTTTTTAAAAAAATAAAGAAAATATCTATTTTCATTAATGATAAAATTGTAAATAATACTAAATGTATTTCAATTTTCTTTAAAAATAAGAAAAATACTTATTCCAAAAATTTATATTTAAATAAATTTTTTATTCTTTTATTCTAAAAAAATTATTTATAAAATTATTTATAAAAAATTATTTTTAAAAAATAATAAAATAAAAATATTTTAAAACACTTCCAAACATGCGATAATTTTTCCATCATATTTCTTCTCATTTACCACATATTCAGTGCATCTTTCTCTGTTATAAGAGCATTTGGGAGTACGTCCTGCCTGGGATTGATTTCAGACGTTTAGAGTTTCTTTGGTTGACAAAATATATGAGTTCTCAAAAAATTGTAATTATCATAAAGTAAATTTTTTTATTAACTTTTTAAAAAATGTTAAAAATTATTTAATGATAATGTGAATTAAAAATTTTTATACAAAATTAAAGATAAATAAACAACTTCTTTTATCTTTTTTTGTTTTATCAATTAATGATTTCAATTTACTTTTTAATAAATTATTCTTTTTATGTATACTTTTCATCAACTGAACCACCTCCTCTTCTCAGCCTCATCAGTAAATCTTCTATCTTCATGGTACGGATTTATCTGCTTCAAAACATGCATAATAAATATATAAAAGAAACAATGCCTTAAAAATTTGCATTAGAACATTTCAAAACCTATTTTTATAGTGCAGTAAGCAATTCAACTTCTGCCTCCCAACTAATCCAAATTGCTACACTCACCTCCCACCTCTACTCCATGCAAATAATGTTCATAAGTTAATAAATTTATGGATTCACAAAAAAATATATATATGTTATTATTATATGGATGAATGCGCAAGAATATTTTATACCAATAATTTATGAAACTGCCTTCCTTCTTTTTGCGCGTTGTTTTTTCGGCGGGCTAATATTATATATCCAGAAAGTCCTAATAAGACGACAACAAAATGGCTTTACAGGTTGGCAAAACGACCTCTTGTTCCAGCTGGCAGGCCAAACAAAATTAAAATTGAATTCTACTATTACCAAAAAGACAATCTTATCAGCAGGAAGCTTTATAATCATAATTTATAATAATTAAAAAAAAAAAGGAATGCCATCACATAATACTTTTATAATATAAAACATAACTAAGACTTGAGCATTTATACTTATTGAATAATTAATAGTATAGTTAATTAATACAGATTTTTCAACCGGCCATTTTTTATGCATATAATAACCTATGAGAATGATATTTTTTATAAGAGAAAAATGATCAGCACTTCGAAGTTAAATATGCTTAAACAGGAGTAATACTATATAGAATGGACAATTTCACAAGAAATTCTCATGTTACACTTGTCTTTTTAAAAAATTCACAAAAAAAAAAAGCTTAAACAGAATCATATGAACTAATTTTTAGAAACAGTTGATATTTATTTCCATTATCCATATTCTCTCATATTTAAATAAGATTTTTACAAATCTTTTAAACTAATTTAGTTAATGAAATTTATTGTCTTTGACCATTTATATATTAGTTTGAATCTCAATATCATCGATTTTAATAAATTAAATAAGTGAGTACATTATAAATTCTTAAAGAAGTTGATAATATATTTAATTTAATTTTGGAATAGAATAATCTATTCTGCTTCCAAACTTAGATATAAAAAAATAATAATTGGAGTGCAAAGTGCCCATAGAAAATCATATGAGTATATATATTAGCTTTAGAAAAATAAATTTGGAAACGAAAAATAATTGTTATGTTAATTGTTATGAAAATAAAAATTGGTTAACTGCCTTACAATTCATAATATTCCAAACCCAACTGTATCCTCTAGTATTCTTTCTTTCTTCTTTGATCCCTCTTACCTTCAATATCCATCCGAGATTCTCGCCTTCTCCCATGACTCCCTCTGTCTCTCCCCTCCATCTTTCTCTCTTTAGAATTCATCAATAAATCTAGATTTTATATTAAAATTCATTTTTTAATATATAACTTAAAAGTTATGTTAAATCATACATAAATCTTATGTAATTTATACTCTTAAAAATAAGCAAATAACTCATCTAAAGTTACACTAAGGTGTTTAAGAGTCAATTTTTTAACATTAACAGTTAAACTAATGCAATTAGTCACATAAAATTTCCACTGAATTCGCTGATTTAGCTTATAGTGCGTAAATAAGACAAGTAATAAAAAACAAATAATGGTTTTCTTTTTTCTATAAAAAAAATAAAAAACAAATGATGGCATTTTATAAAACAAACCAATCATGCGGTAAGTGACATTGTTTGACTTATGTATCCATTAAGGATTATGTGCCTTATATGTGACCTTTTGTAAGTTCTAACGAATAATATTTGAAAAATAATTCTTTTGGGCATATACATGTTATAAAAAGCCTATTTTTGTATTTGTCTTTTTCATATTTTTTTTGGTGATATGTATTTTCATATTTGTTCTATTGTTTGTAAAGTTAATTACTGTTAAATTAACGTAAGTCAGATAAGAGAAATAAGAATACAAAGGTAACAAAATAAAAATAAAAAAAAAGGATTTATATATACATCAATTGAAATACGAAAGAAATTATGTGTAATTTATCGTTCAATTTATTAATTTTATTTTTAACAATATTTTAGAGGTGAACGTGAAGCCGTGAACTCATTACACAGATTTCTCATTTATTAGATTCTCTCTCTCTCTCTCTCTCTCTCTCTCTCTCTCTCTCTCTCTCTCTCCATCCAACGCAGAGAAAAGTAATAATGTCCGGCGAAGTGGCCGGCGCCGGCGACCGCACGCCGGAGCTGCTGCTCCTTGTTCACGAAATCGCCGCAATGTGTTTCGGTGGAGGTAGTGGTTGTGCTTCCAGTGAATCCTCCACCACCGACATTGCTGGGGGAGATGCTATGTTTAGGAAGGACTGCACCGATCTGGTTCGTAGGATCTCGCTCCTGACCCATTTATTGGAGGAAATTAGGGAATTGAAGGCTGTTGATGATTGTGGAGTGTTGAATGCTTCTACTTCTTCAACTAGTTCTGCTTCTTCTTGGTCCTCTGATCTGATGCATGCTCTTCTGTCTGCTAAACGGCTTCTTTCAGTTGCTAGGAACTTCCGCTCCAATTGCTCTTCTGTGAGTTTTTTTGTTGATCAGAGCTTCTTCCTTTTTCTTCTTTTCAGCTTCCATAGTTGCATTTTTTGTTTTGTCTTCTTTTTTTTTAGTAATTTGGTGTAAATAAATGGATTTGATGGAGAAACAAATTAACAACAATTACTGTGTGCTTCTGACTTGAATTTGTTTCCTGGCTAACTTGCATCAATGTCGGAGGAAAAGTTGCACTTTTAAGTGGTTTTGTTGCTGTTTTTAGAAATTGAGATCTGTACCTTACCTGCTTAAAACTTAAAGAAGTACTCTTATATCAAAAGTCACAATTCTGCTTGTGAATTTTAGTTGCCTTCTCTTTCTCTTCAAGGATAGGAAGTTAGGTTTATTTTGTAAGCCAGCATGACTAAGTTGATTGCTGCTTTTCATTAGGCCCCTTGTGATTGAATTGGATTTTAGCAAGTTTTATGGGTAAGTTTTTGCGGAAATTGGTTGATCTGGCCTGTTTAGAATTGGGTTGTAGGCACCTTCAGCGAGGTTGCTCTTCCAATACCATGTGGTTATTTCCACATCTTAGAAGTCAAAGTAGATTGGTTATGATATGTGCAGTGAAATCATTCTTTGTTGAGTCACTTCTGTATGGGAGAAACAAACACTTTCCATATAAATTACTCCTGGGCGTGGCCTGCGCATGCTCTTGACTTTGCTTCATTCACAGATGTTATTCTTCTCTCGGGCATTGTTTGCATTGTTCTCGAGGGGACTTTCCATGAAACTATTCACTTCATTAGAACTTATTCCTCTAATAACCACACATTTAGTCTTGTGACTCTTGTCAAATTATTTAATTTGGATTCTTACGACTGCTGAATTTCTGTGGGCATGTATATCTATAAAAGGATGTCTCCATACATCTCTGAAATTTGCTGTATCTTGATTTAAGGATGGAGCTGCCAAGACAATTGTATTCCAATTCCAGAATGTGGCATGGAAATTGGAAAATCTATTGAGCAGCTTACCATATGATCATTTGGACATCTCAGAGGAAGTCAGAGAACAGGTAACATGGATAATTGTGGCATCCGAGCACTGTTTGTGTTAATATATATTTGATTGTATAGATTGATGTTAGCTGCTTTTCTAGGTGGATCTGGTGAGAACACAATTGAGACGAGCCTCAGAAAGATATGGTTCTATGATTTCAAAAATGTCATCTGATGATTCATCCCAGCCACTGGCTCAAGAAATTAGTCAGTTGCTTGGCAAATCTGTGAATAGATTACATAGACAAAACAGCTATCCTGAAGATAGATCAAAACTTAACAATATTCTTAAAATTAACAAATGGAAAAGTTGCAGCACACATCAGGCCAGTCTTCGCTTGGAAAGGGCGAGGAGCATTGATGCCTCTTCTGAGGTTTCCTTATCAAATGTCCTTGATCCTGAAAATGAGGAAAATTCTGAGAGGAAGACTCTAACTGAAGTTAAAAAGCCTGAAGCAATTGTAATTCCAGAAGATTTTCTTTGCCCAATATCATTGGAACTAATGAGGGATCCTGTTATTGTGGCAACGGGTCAGGTATGGTACATTTTGGGATAGTGTGTAAACATTAACCCTTTGTTTGGAACCATAAAGATTTTAGATATCAATTTATCTGGAAATTGTTTCATCTACAAAGTTGTGCATAAAATCATTTCCAAATGAATTGAATTCTAGTTTTTTTATGGTTGCAAACGAGAGGTAAACTTTCAGTCAGAATCTTGCAGCTCACTTATATTTCACATACATGCTTTCTTAGACATTTTTTGTTTTTTTTTTTTTCATAATTTATCAGACATATGAAAGATCCTACATACAGAGATGGATAGATTGTGGAAATACTACATGTCCCAAAACTCAGCAGAAGCTCCAACACTTGACCCTTACACCAAATTATGTTTTAAGAAGCCTTATCACTCAATGGTGTATTGAGCATAACATTGAGCAGCCAACAGGACTAACAAATGGGAAAATAAAAAAGAGTGATGGATCATTCCGAGATGTTACAGGTGACATAGCAGCCATTGAAGCTCTTGTCAGGAAACTCTCTAGCCGGTCCATTGAGGAGCATAGAGCAGCTGTTACTGAGATTCGATCACTTTCTAAAAGAAGCACTGACAACAGGATACTAATTGCGGAAGCAGGAGCTATTCCAGTTTTAGTCAACCTTCTAACATCCGAAGATGCATTGACACAAGAGAATGCAGTTACTTCAATCCTCAATCTCTCTATATATGAAAACAACAAGGGACTTATAATGCTTGCTGGTGCCATTCCATCCATTGTCCAAGTCCTCAGAGCTGGAAGCATGGAAGCAAGGGAAAATGCAGCGGCTACCCTCTTCAGCTTGTCACTTGCAGATGAGAACAAGATAATAATTGGTGCCTCAGGGGCTATCCCCGCCTTGGTAGATTTGCTCCAAAATGGAAGTCCTAGAGGAAAAAAGGACGCAGCTACGGCATTATTCAATTTATGCATTTATCAAGGGAACAAGGGTAGGGCCATCAGGTCTGGTATCATTGCAGCATTGTTGAAGATGCTTACAGATTCTAGCAAATCCATGGTTGACGAAGCCCTAACAATTATGTCAGTTCTTGCCAGTCACCAAGAGGCAAAGATTGCTATTGTAAAGGCAAGTACTATACCTGTTTTGATCGATCTTTTAAGGACAGGACTGCCTCGCAACAAAGAAAATGCGGCTGCCATTTTACTGGCCTTATGCAAGAGGGATAGTGAAAATCTTGCCTGTATAAGCAGACTCGGAGCTGTTATACCTCTGACTGAACTTGCTCGCAGTGGCACCGAGAGGGCTAAACGTAAAGCCACTTCATTACTGGAACATCTTCGAAAGTTACAGCATCTTTAAAAGATTCAGTTGTGCCAAGAACTTTTTAATTTGGCATTTTTCTTTCTGATTATTTGACATAATTGTCCACAGTTTCTTTCCTGAGTTTGTAAACTGAACATGAGGATGAGATAAGAAAATGAGCCTCGTTGATTCAGTCTATTCTTTGCTTTTTTCCTTGTTTTCCTATTTTTAACCTACTCTGTACGAGCTTGTAAAGAAATCAATTGAAACATTGTTTCCTCAGTATATGTATATATTCCAAACCGGGATTCCTGTTTCATTCTTCGATCGTTTAGCTCTATTGCCTCTATGGAAGGCATTACAGCATGAACTTCTAGTCCTATTCTCCTACCATCAGTTTCCCACAAAAACGAGAGAGACAGAGAAAGTTAATGAGGTAGTGTTTGAATCTCAACGATGTAATATTGTGTGAGAACATCAACTATCTTGTTTGCTTGTAAACAGTCACCGTGTGACAGGAATGGCATGGTCCATCCTCCATTGTTTGGATAGTGTCTTGTGTCTCATTTAAATCATTGATCATTTATCACTCATATCACTTCATCCAAAACTAAAATAATCACGTTTATATATACGTAAAATAATAAATTTGTAATTAAATGTACACCTTAAAAATTATACAATATCACAGTTGATATATCTATGATTACATAGAAGATGGGAGAGGAGAGGATTTCTACGCTAGACCCTATTATTAAATCAAAAGTTTATTATTTTAATAGATCTTTTAATGGATTAATAACAGTAATATATAAAGATCTCTTACGAGAACAAATTGAACTTATCTTCCTATTATCAATAATCCAACAAATAAAATCAATAGTATATGAAATCCGTTAATGATCTAAGTGCTTTTATATGATTTAGAATAACCATGACAATGTTAAAGATCAATACCAACTCATTACAAGCCCAACCTATTTTAGCCCAATGAAAATAAAAGTCCAATCTATTTTATTTAAACACAAGATAATAGAAGGTTCTCAATAAATATGGAAGGAAAATATTTTAAGAAAAGATTGTAAAAACATATAGAAAGAAGATTTTTTAGAGAAATGTGAGATATTTTAGAGAAGTGTATAGAATGTACAGTTAAGATTATTTCTCAATTTAATATTTGTATAGTATAAATTGCATTGTGAGAACTATAAATGCTCACCCTTGCATTTGGTTTATGCATCCTCCTCCAAAATAAAAATTAGTAAGTTGTGAGCTTTCTAGTAAGTGTTTATTTCTCTTCAAATTGTGAGTGATCTTTAGAAAGTGTTGTAGTGTCCTTTGTTGTAGATAAAATATAAGTAATTTATTTACTTATTTGGGTCCAGCATTAGTAAGTTTAGAGTTGTGTACTCTAAATTTTACTCAGCAATTGGTATCAAATCGGTTTAGTCCAGGACCGTTCTTGGTGGAGGTATCTTGAGTCGTAAGGACTACAAGTTTGTTAGTCAAGCTTGTTAGGTATAGTCGAAGTCTTACCAGCACGATGGGTGACTTTCAAGTAGTTGGAGGAATCAAGAAGCTCAACAACAAAAACTACAATATGTGGGCAACATGTATGCAATCTTACCTACAAGGTCAGGACCTTTGGGAGGTTGTTAGTGGTGGTAAAGTTACACAACCGGTGGTAGAAGATGCCAATGGCAGCTTGCAAAAGTGAAAAATTAAAGCAGGCAAAGCAATGTTTGCCTTAAAAGCCATAATTGAAGAAGAAATGTTAGAGTACATCTGGGATGCTAAAATACCAAAGAAAACATGGGACACTTTTGTTACACTTTTTTCAAAGAAGAATGATATAAGACTGCAACTTCTCGAGAACAAGATGCTATCAATGGCATAACGCGACATGACGATTGCCCAGTACTTTCACAAGGTGAAATCGATATGTCACAAAATTTTAGAATTAGATCCGACAGCTCCCATTGGGGAAACTAGGATAAAGAGGATAATTATTCATGGTTTAAGACCCGAATATCAAGGGTTCGTTGCTGCTGTACAGGGATGGCCGACACAACCATCGCTTGTTGAGTTTGAAAATTTGCTTGCAGGATAGGAAGCTATGGCTAAGCAAATGGAACGAATCTCACTAAAAGGTGAGGAGGAAGTGCTTTACACCAACAAAAGTAGAGGCACTTACAAGTAATATACTGGTAGCGGATCTAAAAAGGATGATGACAAGGTGAAAATTCATCAAGGAAAAGGAGGCTCTCATCCAGGAGGAGCTTCGAAGAATCGCAGTAATAGTAGAAAGTTTGATGGTAAGTGTTATAACTGCAGGAAGATGGGCCACATTGCAAAAGATTGTTGGACCAAGAAAAGCTTGTTAAAAGTAATACTGCTACTTCCAATTCCAAGGAGAATAGTGACGATGGTTGGGATGCCGAAGCATTATTCACTACAAAGAAAGAAGAATTAGCTCTCACCAGAGCAGATGGACTACAAGAATGATTGGATCATATATTCGAGTTGCTCAAATCATATGACAAGTTATAAACAGAAGCTGCAAAATCTATCCGAGTACAAAGAAGGTTGTGTGGTGGTGACAGCTGACAACTCAAGGTTACCAATAGCTCACATTGGTACGATGATAGTTTCACCTCGATATAATACTAACCAGGTGCCACTTCAAGATGTTTACCATGTCCCAGAAATGAAGAAAAATTTGTTATCTGTGGCTCAATTGACATCATTAAGCCACTATGTCTTATTTGGTCCCCAAGATGTGAAGGTGTATCGTGATCTCAAAATCTTAGAAACACCAACAATGGAAGGGCGACGATTGGAGTCAATTTATGTGATGTCAGTAGAATTTGCATATATAGACAGGACAAGAAAAAATGAGACAGCAGATATATGGCATATGAGGTTAGGTCACGTTAGCTATTTCAAGTTAAGTGTGATGGTGAAAAAGTCAATGCTTAAGGGGCTTCCTCAACTTGACATGCAAACAGACACGGTATGTGCTAGATGCCGGTATGGTAAAGCACATCAATTGCCATATGAGGAGTCGAAGTTTAAAACAAAAAAATCATTAGAGTTAATTCACTCTGATGTGTTCGGACTAATTAAACAACAATCAATTGGTGGTATGCGTTACATGGTGACATTCATTGATGACTTCCCAAGGTATGTGTGGGTTTTCTTTATGAAAGAAAAATCTGACACATTCTCAAAGTTTAAAGAGTTCAGAGAGTCAACTGAAGGAGAAATGGGAAAGAAGATTCATTACTTGCACACAGACAAGAGGGTAGAATATGGCTCAAGCAAGTTCTCTCAATACCTGAGGGAATGCCAAATACATTATCAGTATACTTGTGCCAACACACCACAACAAAATGGTGTAGCTGAGAAAAAAAATTGGCATCTTACAAAAATTTGTTGAAGTATGCTACATGCAAAAAACATACCAGGAAGGTTTTGGGCTAAAGCAATGAAGGCTGCAGCATTTGTGATCAATAGACTTCGTCAATCGAGGTTAGAGTTTGTTTCACCGTTTGAAAAACTGTGGAACATGAAACCTATAGTTAGCTACTTTCGAGTATTCGGCTATGTATGTT